>CM077190.1:30041530-30214030 GCA_039654105.1 Coreius guichenoti
TAGCTGTATGTGTTTTGGGAATCATATCCTATGAAGCATTTTCCCATCAACCTCTCCTGATTTCTTAAAATACAAAGCAAAGTTTTCCTCTTTCTTTCTTCCAGCATTGTTTCCCAGACTGTGTATGTGAAGACGCCTTCAACAACACGTATGCCTGCGTCAGAACTCTGAAGGATGGAAACCTGCAGTACTGTGAGTTTGCAGACAATGAGGTGAGCTTTACACTGATACACAGACGATTTCGGAGCCCTCCCAAGCTCTACAGCGCCCCACAAATTTCCAATGTAACAAGTTGGCATGTCTGTTCTTCCTATGTGGAGTAGCGTATCAAATTAATGAAAGTATAAACGCTTTATTTTAAACGTGCTCATGTGGACAGCCTTTATATACAGTAGTTCTGTTGTGTTTCTTTTATGTTTGTTCTGAGAATAGACATGACTTTCCTCACTGGAATTCCTACATAACTTGCAACATTCTAAAACAACATTCGGATGCAATAAATACTACATTAAAGGCAATTCTAAAATGGCATTCTATGCGTTTGTCGTGTGTAATAAAGTCTGTCAATCATCATTAGAGCGCCACCCTAAGGCTGAATAATGCAAGTACATTAGAATTCTGCCAGAAGTGTGTCTGGTGTGTTCAGCGATTAGAATATAAAGCTTACAAAATGTTTTATCATAAACTAGTGCTAAGACCCAGAATCTGCCCTACCTAAATTTACGGCCAGGAGCCTCTACTGCTCCCTGGGAACACTCAATAAATATTTATGTATTTGAATTTCATATAACATTTCCATGAATTTTGTCTTGCACAGTTTTAAAGGTGCTGTATGTAAGTTTTTGACTGTACTAAAGCATAAAAATACTATAATATGTTGGCAGATATTTAGGAAACATGTTAAGTTCACATACTCGTTTCTCTGAAAAACAATGCTACAGCCAGGTATTCTGCTCTGAAATGTGCGTTCTGTGTCGGAATGTCTGTTTTTGTTTTGTTCTGTGCGCTAACGCACGTTGCCAATTTACCCAATAGTATTTCTACACCACAGGTTGCCAGTTGGCGGAAAACACCGCGTATTGCTGCAGTTGCGTTGAATTTGGACTGCAGTACCCATTTCAACCACTAGCTATCATTCTTACATACAGCACCTTTAACATAAACTAATAAACTTAATGTGATGCATATTTGTCAGTCATACATAAATGAAACAGGTAAGATTTCTGCACTCAAAAATACAAAGGTACATACAAAGTGGGCGCATTTTGCTTGTTTCGACTGTCTGATTGGTGGAATATTCTGTGTAGCATTATGGGTAATGTAGTTTTTCGCCATGAATTCTGCTGTTCAACACAATTATTTGTAGTTGAAAATGAATAATGCTGGCTAATGGCTTCAATAGAAGCAAATGCTATTGATTAGCAACCTCGTAGCTCACAGTAGGGTTTTTTTTAAAGGTTAAGTTATCATTTTTACTTCCGAAACCCGACTATTGGATTCTATAGGGCCCTATGAAAATTGCAAAACAAAAATCCGTTCAAAGTTTGAACATTTATGAGTAGGCTAAACCATCTTCATTTGAACGTGCCTTGTGTGACTGTTTACAGTAAGCCTACAAATTGCTCAAACAAGCGAAAATGAAGGAATTATATAGGTTTTATCTAAACCATTTTTAACAACAGGGGATTGTAAATAACACAGTTTTAGTAAAAGTCAATGACTGGGAGACTTGGATATTTTATTGAAAATCTGTTATGTACATTTGAAAAACAGCCATGGGTAAATGTTACCCCGTGGCGGTTCTGGTGTTAAACAGAAGAAAAATTGTGAGACTATTCCTTAAAGTTTTATTGTTCCTATTATAGTTGTTACATTCATTGTGTAAATCATAGGGTCCTACAATTGCGTTTGTTTTAGACCATACATGGAATGGCAAATGAGTTAGACCTGGCCTCCGGTGTGGACACAGACCATTTTTACAGGAAAACACAGTTTTCAAATGTATCCGGATGAATGTAGACGACGTAGCCTCAATGAATTTCCCTTGTGTTCCCCTGCAGTCATTTGTAGAGGTGTACAACCTGACGGCAGATCCCCATCAGCTGGAGAACATTGTGAAGAAGGTCGATCCTACCCTTCTGCAGATCATGAACCAAAGGCTGATCAAGCTGCAGTCCTGCATGGGAGACAGCTGTCGAAACCTCAAATAACCCTGTGCCAGAGGGAGGGCCGGACCCCAACCCTGCTATCAAAGCCCATCTCTAGCGGAGAACGCCAAGTTCGGTAATGTGAAGATGTGTCGGGGTTTTCACTTGCACAGATCTCTCCTGAAATTCTTAAAGAGATAGTTCACCTTAAAAATGCTTGCTCTGCCATTATTTACTCAGCCTTATGTTGTTCCAAACCTTTGCTTTCTTCTGTGGAACACAAAAAGAGATTTTTACCAAACAATGAAAGTGGATTTGCATTTGGTGTAAGAACGAAAGTCAACGAATGGAACGAGCAAATTAGGTTGAGTAAATATTTACAGAACTTTAATTTTTCTTTGGATGAACTCTCCCTTTAATTCTGGTGTGGTGAAGTCACGCACACACCCCTCTTTTAAATGTGAATGTATCTACAGCGTGATTCAATGCTGTAATACAGCTACAAGAAAACCTCTTCTAAGGACTTGAACCAGTTCAACTGGAAGTTTACTCGTCCTCAGGCTTTCCTTACTTCCTACTGTCGTCATGCAATTTTTTTGGAGCACTTTTAGGGTAAATGAATGTTTAAACTACATTTTGATGACTAAAATATACTATCATCAAAACATTTACCCTTTGCATTTTAAGAGCTGTTTTTTTGTTGTTTTTGTTTGACCGTTATCTTTGGTTATACATGGTTGTTTATTATGTTTTCTTCATACTGTGAATTAAACCATATATGTATCCATAACTGCAAATGTTCTTGTGCCACAATGGAAATCCTGCTCTGATATTATTTTAAAATTAATTTTGCTTCATAAAGGGAAAGATCTGATATTTAAGGGAATTTTGCCAACTTTGATTTTAATCTACAATATGATTGTGCCTTTTTGCACTAAAGCAGTGTTTGTGCCTTTTGTATGATACAAATGTCTAATTTTGAACAATCAATAAATTTACAAAAAAAGAATGTGAGTAAGACTGATTATCTCTTCATCACGGTACCTGTTAATGGGTGGGATATATTAGGCAGCAAGGGAACATTTTGTCCTCAAAGTTGATGTGTTAGAAGCAGGAAAAATGGGCAAGCGTAAGGATTTGAGCGAGTTTGACAAGGGCCAAATTGTGATGGCTAGACGACTGGGTCAGAGCATCTCCAAAACTGCAGCTCTTGTGGGGTGTTCTCGGTCTTCAGTGGTCAGTATCTATCAAAAGTGGTCCAAGGAAGGAACTGGTGAACCAGCGACAGGGTCATGGGCGGCCAAGGCTCATTGATGCACGTGGGGAGCGAAGGCTCGCCTGTGTGGTCTGATCAAACAGACGAGCTACTGAAGCTCAATTTGCTCAAGAAGTTAATGCTGGTTCTGATAGAAAGGTGTCAGAATACACAGTGCATCGCAGTTTGGTGCGTATGGGGCTACATAGCTGCAGATCAGTCAGGGTGCCAATGCTGACCTCTGTCCACCACCGAAAGCGCCAACAGTGGGCACATGAGCATCAGAACTGGACCACGGAGCAATGAAAGAAGGTGGCCTGCTCTGATGAATCACGTTTTCTTTTACATCACGTGGATGGCCGGGTGCATGTGCGCCACTTACCTGGGGAACACATGGCACCAGGATGCACTATGGGAAGAAGCAAGCCATTGGAGGCAATGTGATGCTTTGGGCAATGTTCTGCTGGGAAACCTTGGACCCTCCCATTCATGTGGATGTTACTTTGATACGTACCACCTACCTAAGCATTGTTGCAGACCATGTACAACCTTTCATGGAAACGGTATCCCTGGTGGCTGTGGCTTCTTTTAGCAGGATAATGTGCCCTGCCACAAAGCAAAAATGGTTCAGGAATGGTTTGAGGAGCACAAGAAGTTTGAGGTGTTGACTTGGCCTCCAAATTCCCCAGATCTCAATCCAATCGAGCATCTGTGGGATGTGCTGAACAAACAAGTCCGATCCATGGAGGCCCCACCTTGCATTTTACAGGACTTAAAGGATCTGCTGCTAACATCTAGGTTCCAGATACCACAGCACACCTTCAGGGGTCTAGTGGAGTCCATGCCTCGACGGGTCAGGGCTGTTTTGGCAGCAAAAGGGGGACCAACACAATATTAGGAATGATAATGTTATGCCTGATCGGTGTGTATATGTATGTGTGTGTGTGTGTATATGTGTATATATATATATATATATATATATATATATATATATATATAAAAAAACACCTTAAGTTTTTCTTCTGACAGATTTTAATAACTAAATTTAGTGTAATGCTCTGAATGAAAGTCATCTAGACTGATTAAACAAAGAAATTGTGAGCATGCTGAACTTTATGGAATATGCATAATGTTCATATTTATGGATTGCTCAATTAAAGACGCAAAGTTATTTTAATCTTATTTATAAAATCCATTTGAGGTCCATTTATAAAATACACAATGCCAAATAAAGCAAAATACACAATTCACTGCTTCTTGTGTGTGAAAAACTTTATTAACAACAGAAACTCAATGCATGAAGCAATGCAGAAATAATTTGATATTTACAAATACACACAGTGCAAGGCTTTTTTTACGTTGCCATCATGTGAATATTTTTACTAATGATTTAATTAAATGAAAGGCCTTAATTTACACTTATTGAACATTGTAAAACACCTAAAAACAGACATTTCTCCCCTTCAATAACCAACTTTCTAAAGCCACAACATATGGCCTTAGAGATATTTGTAGACTACTTTTTCCTCTACTGTCTGCATCTCGATTTTAACAGGACATTTGTAGAAGTGCGAGAGCAGTTTCTCTGTGTAGCCAATGAGAAAGTAGAATTTACTCGGCATGAGTTTCTGTACCATCACAGCACAGATGACCAGGATGTTGCCTCTGCGTTTGATCACCACCTCATCCGCTAAACAGCCATGAAATGTGCCGTATATGAAGCGCCTGATGAAGACGTCCTCCACCACGCGATCCGCTGCTCCAGCTTCACCCTGTAGATTACCTATAGGATGAGGAAGTCAAAGATTGTTATTTATGTACTTGTGACTTACAGGACACATACTACAGGTAAACTGAACCATAAAGGTCTGGATTAGCAGCCCATGTAGTGTCAGTAATGTTAAAGATAACGTACTGTTTGAGTGGGATGTGTAATGTAAAGACTGTGACTCACTGGTGTGTTGTGAGAGCCAGCCCTTCTTGTGGCCAATGTGATGAGGGTGATGCACCTGCTCATACGTCAATGGCCTGTCTCCTTTCCCCACTCGAATACGAGCTGCGCGGTTCTGTGACAGAAGACAGATCGTCTGGGTTAAAAATGCTTTTTAAAAACACTGCAGTCGGTCGAAACTGTTTCTCTCCTTCCCCTGTATAATATTTGATGTGTCATTGGGGGATATTATGTGCAGACCTACTATTATGACATTTTAAAATGGCTGTGCTGATAGACTGATGTGAAATAAAATGTGGTAACTAACTTATAAATGTTTAATCTCAGATAAAGTTAATGAAATTCTCTTAAACTCATCTTGCAATCTGGTAATATTGATACATTTTATGGTTGGCATGCATTTAATTTATTTTGGAGTTTTCCTTAGCTTGTTTTAGGTCAGATTTCTTTTATTTATTAAGGATCACATCCTGCCCAGCTTTCAAATTTGTTTTGAAAATGTTTTATTCATTCCCCCACTTATGATGTTTGTTATCAAAAGGAATATTATTTACTCACTCTACTTCTATTAGCTAAATTTAGTATACATTAACGTAAATATGGGGAAAATTTGCCTGTTTTTTCCATTTTAAAAGCAGTTCAACAATAACTAAAAGCAATATTAAGTTGCAAAATCTGTTAATATTTGTAAACATTTAAAGGTTTTTATTTTAATACTTTATTAAACTTTGTTTTTGTTTTGTTTATCCTAATCTACCCTCTGTCTGTATTTGTAAATCTTCAAAACCAACTAAAAAAATAGAAGATAAATTAAACGAAATGTTCTTGGATAAATAAGATACACAAAAGTCAAATTATAAATCAGACAAACCCCATTTGAAAGCACTGGATCTGATCACATACCTTCAAACAAGCTGCAGTGCAGTGAATGTTCCTGAAACATGCCGCAGAATTTAACTGGCTGGTCACAATCTACGAACACACAGACTATTTGATAAATGACATGTACTTATTAATTATATGGTCTAAATCATGCTTCATATCCCACATTACGTTCAGTGCCAGTATCTCTATATTATTTATCAGAACGCCTTTCATTTTCTACGTCAGTTACATAAGATATGGAAGATCCTCACGTATAGAAACGGGTCATTAGTTACAAACGCGAAAAAAAGTCACATTAAATCTTACCGACAACAACTTTGTCTGTCTGACCAAGGACGTCGCCATGTTTTGCCTATAAATTGCACACGGGCGTCAGTCGTTAGTCGCTCATTACTTCCACCTGCCGCACTGGAGCAACATTTTATCCTATATATTGTATATAAAATATAATTTAAATGTATGTAGTTCAACGTTAAATAAATATTAGTACACTTTAATATTAATATATTAATGTAATATGATATTGAAAATTATATATATATATATATATATATATATATATATATATAGACTATTTATTAGAATAATATATTATATATATTTTTTTCTAATAAATTGTCAATATTATATTATATTAATATTAAAGTGTACTAATATTTATTTGACGATGAAATATTATATATTTTTATAACTATTTATATTTTTGAACAGACTTTTATTTTGTACTGGGTGAACCGGAAGTGCCAAAGCAGCTGCGTCCTCTCGAAAGATCTGTTGTTGCAGTGCTGTTGTACAAGTTCTCTGGGGGTCCTCTGTTGCTTTACGTTTGTTTTTCGTCAACAAGCATCTAAATTAAACAGCTTTCAGTCAAAATTGATCCCGCTGAGCTACTCAGCCATGTCTTCTCCGGTGGAAATGACTGAGTTATATGATAACGCACTGTTAGGGATCCTGCAGCATGTTGGAAACATTCAGAATTTCCTGCAGGTTTATTTTGGGTTCCTCTACAGAAAGACGGACTTCTATCGCCTCCTCGGCGGCCCACAAGACCGCATGGGCTTCCCACCCGGAGTAGCTGAAAACATGGTGTTCAAGGTAACGTTACCGAGCGACTTTTGTTTTGACCCATTAAACTGACTGGATTCTTTATAAATAAGTATAAATGTGGCAGTACCATGGTACAGCGATGGCACCAGCTGGAAATGACATGGTACTGAATTATTATATTTATGAACTATGATATTTACTGTCATGGTACTAGTTCAAAAACATGGTATGGTCTTGTTTTGCTGTAATGTATGACACTGACAGCTAGCCTTGTGTCAGTGTTTTGATTTGTTTTGGGTGTGACAGTAGTAAATAATAATAATAATAAGAATAAGAATTTTATATTAATAAATATAAAGTAATTAAAATGTCTAAATTATTTATTTATTTATTTAAATTTAAATTATTAATTATTAATTAATATGATTCCACTTTATTAATTTTAAAAGTAATCAAATTATTAATCTATGTATATGATGCCACTTTATAATATCTGTAAGTGTCTTTAAAAATATTACATTACAATTCAAATAAATAAGATTTATTGAATTAAAAACGTGTTAATATTTTTATATTATGTCACCTTATTATCTTTAAAAATAATAAAAATAAATAATTTATTAAATAATAAATAATTAAATGAATATATTTATTGCAACTTTATAATTGCGGTTAGTGTCTTTACAAATAATTAAATTAATCAAATAAAATAAATAATTACTTAATTATTTATTTATATTGTGCCGCTTTTTAATCACTGTAATAATCTACTGAATTAATTAAAATAAAATGAATAATTTATTAAATTAAAAATAATTTATTTATTTATATCATTTGTAATATGCAACTATAATTTCTGTAATAAATGTATTTATTTATTTTAATTAAATTATAAATTTATATTATTCCACTTTATTAATTGTATATAACTATTTAAAATAAATTAAAAGTAATTAAATTATTAATCTGCATGTGCATGCCACTTTATAATTTCTGTAAGTGTCTTTTAAAATATTACAGTAATTAAAATAAGATTTATTAAATGGAAAAACAATTAAATTATTAATATATTTTTATTATGCCACTTTATAATTGCTGTCATTGTCTTTAAAAATAATTAAATTAATTAAAATAAATAATTCATTTTTATTTTATAGTATGCCACTTTATAATCACTGTAACAGTCTACAAAAATAATTAAATTAAAACAAATAATTTATTAAATTAAAAATAATTAATTAATTCATATTATTTATAATATGCAACTTTATAATTTCTGTAATAAATTGAAGAGTCTGTTCAATTTACTGTAAGTGTGTTTACTGTCATTCTTCCATCAGACATTTAAGTTATTTGAGAAGCTTGCTGAGCAGGACAGAGAGAGGGCAATGAAGCTGGTCGAGGAGACGAAAGCTGCGCCTCCTGCAATACAGGAGCTGGAGGTTCAATCAGAGCAGGAAGCCGAAGCTCCTGTGGAGGAGAAGAGAAGCACAGAAGAGTCCACACCTGTCACAGCACCATCAGCACTGAGCGCAGAGACACATCGAGAGACGGCAGCTGGAGCCACAGCGGCATCACACTCGGACTCTGACACCACTACGGCGTACGTTTGACTTTTCATTTGCTCAAAAAATACTAATACTGATATATACTACTGTTCAAAGGTTTAGGGTTTTATTTCAAATAAATATAATCTTTCAAATAAATGTATCTATTCTATTGTCAACATCTATGATGTTCTTTTGAACTTTCTATTCATCAAATAACCCTAAAAAATGATCCCAGCTTCTACAAAAACATGAAGCAGCACAACTGTTTTCAACATTGATAATAATCAGAAATGTTTCTTGTGCAGCAAATCATCATATTAGATTGATTTCTGAAGAATCATGTGACACTGAAGACTGGAGTCATGATGCTGAAAATTCAGTTTAATGAAATAAATGCAGTCTTGGTGAACATAAGTAAATCTTACCAAACTTTTGCATTTCCAGTGGACAGGAAAGCTTTCAGTCGAATGCAGACAGTTACAACGGTGCCATTAGAGACAGCTACACCTGGTCGCAGGATTACACGGATGTGGAAGTTCGAGTGCATGTCCCGGCTAACGTCGTTAAAGGCCGACAGGTGTGTAACCTGCTGCCATCTGATTTTATCATGCTTACTGTCTTACAGATTGGCAGCATCCCCATTTAGATTGAGTTTCATCTTGCTGTCTAGTATTACGACAAACTAAATTTGACAACAGTCTGCTTTCCATTCCGTCTTTCCGTGCAGGTGTCTGTGGACCTGCAGCCGGGACGGGTACGTGTGGCCGCGAACGAGGGAGGATCTCAGAGAGTCCTGATGGAGGGCGAATTCACACATAAAATTAACACAGAGAATTCCCTGTGGAGTCTGGAGCCCGGCAGCTGCGTTCTGGTAAATCCGATAAACTGATGTATCAGCCAATTATCAGCCATTTTGAGACTGTGTCCGCTTTTCTGGGGTTTTAAAATTTACTGACTGTCTTTGTCAGTGGATAATAAACACTTGGTTTTCAATTTATTTTTTTAATTTTAAGTGAAATTTGATTAATTTTGTGTACATCTCATTTGCTATAATTTAAAAAAAAATCAAAATGTTGAAATAATGCTTTTTAAGACATCTCTTAGTCTCACCAAGGCTGCAACTGTTTTCAACATTGATAATAATCAGAAATGTTTCTTGAGCAGCAAATCATCATATTAGATTGATTTCTGAAGGATCATTGACACAGTTGCGTGTTATAAAGTCAGTTTTGCGAGATATAAATTCGCAATTCTGAGTAAAGAAGTCAGAATTGCAAGATATAAACTCACAATTGTGAGAAAAAAGTCAGAATTGCAAGATAAAAAGTCACAATTATCTTTTGCATTTTTTTATTCCGTGGCGGAAACAAGCTTCCATAAAAACATACTTGAAAAACGTTTAAAAAATCTGAATTATTCCAAAATTTTGACCGGTAGTGTACATTGTATTATATCTCTAGATGTTCTATGGAATTATTATTATTATTATTTGAATTTATGTGGCAATGTGAAATGGATACAGAATCTGGTGTATTTTGTTAGTAGTTGTAAACAGTCGTGATGATCATTTGGACTTTTCCTCCAGCTGTCCCTCAGTAAAACCGGGGAAGTTTGGTGGAGCGCTGTGTTGAAGGGTGAGACTGAGATCGATGTGAACCAGATCAACCGGGAACGCACCATGGCAACCGTTGATGAAGAGGAGCATGCCGTACTGGACCGCCTGACGTTTGATTACCACCAAAAGCTCCAGGGGAAGCCACAGAGCCATGAGATGGTGAGCACTAGAGCTGCATGATTCTGGATAAATTGAGAATCTCAATTTTTTGTTTAAAATAGAGATCACAATTCTGAATAGACAACTAAACAAAATAATGTAATTTACTAGAGGAGCTGAAAAAAAAGTTAATTGCTGCAGTCTATTTAAACAGTATTTAATTTTTTTTTATTTTTATTGGGTTGAATGAATGATTCAATGACTCACTCATAAAGACATCACTTACAGGATTACAGGATGAATCAGCCTTTTTGAACAAATCTCTTGAATTATTGATTTAACCCTATAACTGGCCCTATAAAAATTTGAGAGGCTGTGGGGAGAGGCAGGGAAAGTGTAGGTCTCATTTCTTGGTTTCATGTTGAAAGGGTGTTCGTTGGCGAATATTTAGATCTGGTGACTTTGTTCATACATTCTTTGTTTAGCTCATGGGTAACATTTAAAAACAACATGACCACCTGTATAGGCAAATCTTCTCACCTTCAGATAAAAGTATATATATTTCACATATTTACAATATTTGGAGGGGACTTGCATGTTTAAAAAGTTGTTGTTAAGCATTAGCTTATTACGTTTATGTTGAAATTTTATGAATAAAATGTTTACATTTTTCATAATCTGTCTGTAAATGTTTGGATCCCCCAGGATACGTGGCCAATTTGGGGGTATAAATTCATTGAAAAAAGAAAGCTTGTTTGGCAATGCGTGTTACAACATTTTAGCCAAATTTTTAAAACATTTATTCTCTCATAACTTAAATTAAACATTCTTTGTAAAATTCTGTTGAACAATAAGCATAATGCCTATTTATGAATATATTATAGCCTACTGTATCATATTTAATACGCATATTTCTAGCGCCTATAAATTATCAATATGACCAAAACTTTGCTGATAAACCTGTTGTACACAATCTACTTCATGCCTTCTGTCTTCTGATAGATAGTTCAGCCATTTTTTCATGTTAATGTAAATGTTAAATATGACACAACAGGCTTTTGGGGAACATTTATTTGTCCATCTCTCAATTATCATTGATTTGCAATGAATTGCATATATATATATATATATATGGCATAACATTATGACAGCTGAAGTGAATAACACTGATTATCTCTTCATCACGGCACCTGTTAGTGGGTGGGATATATTAGGCAGCAAGTGAACATTTTGTCCTCAAAGTTGATGTGTTAGAAGCAGGAAAAATGGGCAAGAGTAAGGATTTGAGTTTGACAAGGGCCAAATTGTGATGGCTAGCTGACTGGGTCAGAGCATCTCCAAAACTGCAGCTCTTGTGGGGTGTTCCCGGTCTGCAGTGGTCAGTATCTATCAAAAGTGGTCCACGTGGTGAAAGTGGTCCAAGTTATTGCTGGTTCTGATAGAAAGGTGTCAGAATACACAGTGCATCACAGTTTGTTGCGTATGGGGCTGCATAGCCGCAGACCAGTCAGGGTGCCCATGCTGAACCCTGTCCATTGCCTAAAGCGCCAACAGTGGGCACATGAGCATCAGAACTGGACCACGGAGCAATGGAAGAAGGTGGCCTGCTCTGATGAATCACGTTTTCTTTTACATCACGTGGATGGCCGTGTGCGTGTGCATCGCTTACCTGGGGAACACATGGCACCAGGATGCACTATGGGAAGAAGGCAAGCCGGCGGAGGCAATGTGATGCTTTGGGCAATGTTCTGCTGGGAAACCTTGGGTCCTGCCATCCATGTGGATGTTACTTTGACACGTACCACCTACCTAAGCATTGTTGCAGACCATGTACAACCTTTCATGGAAACGGTATTCCCTGGTGGCTGTGGCCTCTTTCAGCAGGATAATGCGCCCTGCCACAAAGCAAAAATGGTTCAGGAATGGTTTGAGGAGCACAACAACGAGTTTGAGGTGTTGACTTGGCCTCCGAATTCCCCAGATCTCAATCCAATCGAGCATCTGTGGGATGTGCTGAACAAACAAGTCCGATCCATGGAGGTCCCACCTCACAACTTACAGGACTTAAAGGATCTGCTGCTAACATCTTGGTTCCAGATACCACAGCACACCTTCATGGGTCTAGTGGAGTCCATGCCTCGATGGGACCAACACAATATTAGGAAGGTGATCATAATGTTATGCCTGATCGGTGTATGTGTGTGAATGTAATATGATACTCAACAAAAAACATATGCAATATGGTATATACTGTATATATATGTCTTTTGTTGAGTATTATATTTATACATCAGGCTTTTATGGCTCATATATGCAAACAGGTGCCGTGATGAAGAGATAATCAATGTTATTCATTTCAGCTGTCATAATGTTATGCCATATATATATATATATATATATATGCGCAATTCATTGCAAATCAATGATAATTGAGAGATGGACAAATAAATGTTCCCCAAAAGCCTGTTGTGTCATATTTGACATTTACATTAACATGAAAAAATGGCTGAACTATCTATCAGAAGACAGAAGGCATGAAGTAGATTGTGTACAACAGGTTTATCAGCAAAGTTTTGGTCATATTGATAATTTATAGGTGCTAGAAATATGCGTATTAAATATAATACAGTAGGCTATAATATATTCATAAATAGGCATTATGCTTATTGTTCAACAGAATTTTACAAAGAATGTTTAATTTAAGTTATGAGAGAATAAATGTTTTGAAAATTTGGCTAAAATGTTGTAACACGCATTGCCAAACAAGCTTTCTCATTTCAGTGAATTTATACCCCCAAACTGGCCACGTATCCTGGGGGATCCAAACATTAAAATAAAAATAAAAGTCATGTTTTTAAAAAAAATCATGAAATGATTTGTTTTTAAAAAAATGTTCTTAAAAAAAATCATGAAATGATCCTCTGTTGAGGCAAAGTCACGAAAGAGAAAATGTATCCGCCTCAATTGACCATATGCACGGTTACTTCCTGGTTTTTGATAAGCCAGCTTGAGCATTTCTGGTGAACTGTTAGCTGTCATTCTGTACTCAACTCAACACAAAACCATCAATGGTTGACTTTTAAATGTTGTATGCATTATAAAAAATATTAATATATTAATATTGTTAATGCAGTTATCACACGTTTGCCAATAAACCAGTTTTATTGATTGCAATAAAGACTTGAGGCTAATGGTCTAATATGACTTCTGACCTGTAATGTTGCCAGAATCATAATCATACACTGTTTGTTCGTTGGCCAGAGGAGAACTGGCACCCCGACTGAGCCTGGTTTCTCCCAAGGTTTTTTTCTCCATTCTGTCACCTGATGGAGTTTTGGTTCCTTGCCATCGTCGCCTCTGTTGCCTTTGGCTTTTGGCTTGCTCAGTTGCGGACACTAAATATTCAACTATATTACTGATCTGCCCGCATTGACACTATATGAGAAGCTAGATGACATCACCGTTTTCTCCAGAGCGGCTGTACAGCCGAATCAAATTCTGTTGCATTATTTTCCTGTTACCACTGTGAAGCTGCTTTGAAACAATCTGCATTGTAAAAAGCGCTATATAAATATAAATATATATAAATAAAGGTGACTTGACTAATGGAATAAGATACACGTCTGTAATTGGACACACACACGCAACATTTTTCCAGCACTTCAAATGTGAAGACCAAAAAAGTATCAAGTAAAAAAAGTACCCAAAAGTATTTGTTCATCCTTCTGAGATTGTCACCATTTGTAAAACAGAATGTTTTAAGATGTAGGAAATCCAACATTTGATAGAAATTAATTACCACTATAACCAGTAGATGGCGACGGAGGAGCATTTATTGTCTCAAATTAGCCATTTCCTGTCATAATTTTAAACACGTTTCGCTTTTGAATAAATATTAAACATAAATTTTGTCACAGTTTAGCACTTTTTTGTAGTGAAGTAGGAAAAGTCACAAAGTCTCATGAAAAACAATAACTTTTCTTCAAACTTCGAATGAATTACACAGAAAGCGAGCACCACGCTCTCCCTTTATAATCACAGAAGCTGTCAGTCAGTGCAAGCTCACTGATTTCGGCACACTTGTGAAAACTCCCATTTTGTTCAATAAATCTAACTAAAGTGCACAGTAATTTCTTTAAATTCTTTAATTTACAGTGTTGACACTTTTTTTCCACCCGAAAGTGTGAAAACTGATAGTCGAATTGAATTTTGCTGAGGAGGGACGCATCTTTTTTGACCTTTTTTGTTTGAATAACTATTTAAGGTACTATATTCTGATTATAAACTAAGTATTACACTATTGATGCTGTTAAAGCTACCTCAGGACATTGAAGATACTGACACACCAACAAGCCACATTTCACCGGAAGTTTTCCAGCTGGCTTATATTATTGCGGGAGTTCTTAAGAACCTTCCGTGCATATGGTCAGTTGAGTGCATACGTTTTTTTTGTGCAGTTTTAGAATTTCTACAGATCTTGCCGTTTTCATCCAATGTTTTTTATGCAATATCCCAAAATAGGTAGATGGAAAAATAGCTAAAATGACAGATACTTTTTAGCACTCACTTGTCGCCACCTACTGGTGTAACAATGTAATTAATATAATCTTTATTTGAAGTTACTTTCAAAAGGTGTTTGTGTTTATCTGAACTATAAACTTTTAAGCCAGTACTTTTGTGATAATTTGAATTATTGTAACAGAAATAATGATACTATGCGGTTGAAAAGAGTGTTTGTGAAGCGGTTTCATACCTATACATGACAACTACTCTCTGAACGGAGATCTGAACGTCCCGGTGTGATCGTACTTGTCAAAGGTTTAATAGACACTGGCGAATCCTTGTCATTTAGGAGTAAGATTGCATGTGTGTTCGAATCGAGATCATGGTCTATTTACAATTAATCATACAGCTGTAGTGAGCATGCAATGCAAATTATTTTCTGTATTAAGTTCAGTCTAAGCTTCAGCCCAAGGACGCTTTAACATGCTTTTATGAATTTTTAAGAGATTTGGGAAACTATGTGGATATTGCATTGAAAGATGTTTTATTTTGTATTTCAGAAAGTCCATGAGATGCTGAAGAAGGGCTGGGACGCTGAAGGATCTCCGTTTAAAGGACAGGAGTTTGATCCCTCCATGTTCAACATCCCACCCAATGCTGTCCAGTTTTGAGTTTACACGACAATGTCAGATGTAAAGTCAGCACTTACTGTAACACACGCTGAAGGACAGTGATGTGGCGCTTTCTTGCAGTGCTACAAAATGAACATCACCAGTGTCTGCACTGCACAAATCATGCCAATATAACTGATTTGCTGACACTGATCATTGTCTAGTATTTTGTTTGTGTTTGGCATGCAAATTGGGCCATTGATCATTTATAATTTTTTAGTGTTTTATGGAATCAGTTGACTGAGGTTTTCTTTGGCTGCATGTGTCTGTGATCATTACATTTACCCAGTTACTGACTAATCAGGGCTTATTATTTGATAGTTTTCATGGTATTTCAGTGACCTACAATAGCAACAGTGAAAGAAAGATTCATCAGATACATTAAAGGTCTGTGCTGTGTCTTTAAGCAGATTGCTCAAGCTCACAAAGGGGAAGAAATTCTGTCATTTTCAGATCGTGTCAGCTGATAGATGTTATTTCCGTTATATGCATCAGATTTCTTTGTTAATTTGTGCCTAATTAAAACTTTTTGCAAACATTTAATTTGTGTGATTCTTTGATTATTGTTATGCTGTGTGACACTGACAATGTGTGAGAATCATTGCATTAGATAACAAAATACTGGGGCAAGCACACTTCTCAAACAAAACAGTTCACACATTTATGTTTACTGAAATGATAAAACCCCAAAACGTTTGTTGATTAAAAGTCATTAGGTCTCTTAGGCTCACCAAGGCTGCATTTATTTGATCAAAAATACAGGAAAAAAACAGTAATATTGTGAAATATTATTACAATTGAAAATAATGGTTTTCTATTTTAATATACTTTAAAATATAATTTATTTCTGTGATCAAAGCTGAATTTTCATCATCATTACTCCAGGCTTCAGTGTGTCACATGATCCTTCAGAAATCATTCTAATATGCTGATTTATTATCAATGTTGGAAACAGTTATGCTGCTTAATATTTTTTTTTATAACCTCAGGATTCTTTGATGAATAAAACATTATTTTTATTAACATATTTAAAATATAACTATTCTGTAACAATATACACTACCGTTCAAAAGTTTGGGGTCAGTAATTTTTTTTCTTTCATTTTTTGAAAGAAATGAATACTTTTATTCCCCAAGGATGTGTTAAATTGTTATTACATTGTTAGAAAATATTTCCATTTTGAATAAATGCTGTTCTTTTTAACTTTTTATTCATCAATGAATCCTGAAAAAAGTATCACAGGTTCCCCAAAAAAATATTAAGCAGCACAACTGTTTCTAACATTGATAATAAATCATCATATTAGAATGATTTCTGAAGGATAATGTGACACTGAAGACTGGAGTAATGATGCTGAAAATTCAGCTTTGCATCACAGGAATAAATTACATTTTAAAGTATATTAAAATAGAAAAACATTATTTTAAATTGTAATAATATTTCACAATATTTCAGTTTGTTTTTTTTTGTTTTTGTTTTTT
This sequence comes from Coreius guichenoti, assembly GCA_039654105.1. Classification (NCBI taxonomy): domain Eukaryota; kingdom Metazoa; phylum Chordata; class Actinopteri; order Cypriniformes; family Gobionidae; genus Coreius; species Coreius guichenoti. The sequence goes on from CM077190.1 coordinate 30,058,735, forward strand.
TGTTTTTTTGTTTTTTTTGATCGAATAAATGCAGGCTTGATGAGTAGAAGAGACTTTTTTCAAAAATATTAAAAATAGTAATGTTTCCAAACTTTTGACTGGCACTCATTAAGTGAGGTATAGACAATGTACCACACTTATAATATAAAATATAAACACAAAAATGTTTTATATTTTCAGACGTGTATATATAACATTAAAATTGTTCATGTAATGACCTTCATACATTTTAAGTGTGTTATGTATGTGTCCCAAAAATCGTCGAATTTACAATACATTTGTTCAGGTAAATTTAACAAAATATATATATATTTTTTTTTAACAAAATTAATTTCTAAATGTGTTAACGGTTTCATAATGATGTCACCTCTCTACACACACCTACTAAAAAGTTGTTGCAGGTGTACACAAGCAGAAGCTCCGCTGCGCCCTCCAGCGGTGACAGCGCGCGTCTCTCACACAGCGGAAAACAAGTGCACTGCAGTTAAACGGCGCATTCGGTGAGAGGTCGGTAAAGCAGTCGAGCCTGCTCGTCGGCGAACCTCTCCCTCCCTCGAGTCCATATCCACGTTTAAGTTTTTTCCTCAAAATCCCGCAAGTCGAAGGCACAGAAGCGTAATCGTAGTGCTGGAAGACAGCTCGGATATCGCCGCGAACGCTGAGGGCTGAGAAATGGCAACGACAACTTGCACGCGCTTCACCGACGAGTACCAGCTGTACGAAGAACTTGGAAAGTAAGATTTGCTTTCTCTGCTAGTGTTTGTGATAAGCCGAGTGTCTTATATTGATGCCATACATTTATTGAATGTAAACTCATATGCTAAAGCCCAGAGGAGTTGTAAGGAAAGACTTGCATTTAAATACTATCACTACTCTTTAACTATTTAGAGTCAATGATGATAAACAAGAGCAATCTGGTGATCATTATGAGGATATTTGAAATGCAATGAGTGTCTGTAGGGAAACGTAGAGCGATGTTGCATTTAAATACTCTGTTATTGTGCATGTTAAAGTGAATGCTTGCATATTTACTATATGCACGGCGGTCAGAGCGTCGTTTTGCATGGTTTTGGCACATTTGAACTCGATGCATGTTGTGCAGAATGCACAAAAGAGCTGTCAGGAAACATTACAGGGAGTTGCATTCAAATACTCCCACTACTGTGTGTATTTAAAACTGTCTGCGCGCAAGTATAAGCCGTCAAGAGGTTCATTTTGAGAATTTTGCATGTTTTGTGGCTCCTCTGGTGCATTTCATGCAGAATGCTTAGAGGAGCTGTCAGGAACCATTAGAGGGGAGTTGCATTTAAATACACCCACCACTGTGCATGCATGTTACAGTGAATATTTATATTCATACAGTCTCTGATCATGAAAATGAGCAACCTGGTGTTAATTCTGAGGATGTTTTTTGCTGCATTTAATATGTAAACGCAAAGAGAAGCAAAAGAGTGCATTGAAATGCATTTACTATTGAGCTGCTATAGTGAGTGTATTGAATCAAATCATAAATATAAACAGTCAGAGCTAAATTTTGAGGATATTGCATGTTTGCTGCCCCTTTGGTGCAGTTCTGTATGTAGAATGCATGGGGGAGCTTTAAGACACGTTAGATGGAGTTGCATTAATATGCATGTGAGTATTTAACTATACAGATCAAAAACACGAGGATATTGCATGTTTTATGGCCCCATTTCATGCAGAATGCTCAGAGGAGCTGTCAGGAAATATTACAGTGAGTCTATCATATATATCTGATCATGATTATCAGCTGTTGAGGGGTTTTTTTGGATGTTATGTTCAGGGTGATTTATCTTTGAGAGTTTAATCAGGTCAATAGGTCACTATACTGTATCTCCACATGAAGGGTGTATTAAGATTTGTCTGTTACAATGTATCATAAACTGTGAGCAGCAGTGAAGGGTCGCTACATTGTAACGTGCTCTGTCCGGTGACATTTGGAGCTGTGAGAGCTGCCCGGACGGCTGTTTGCTGTCTATAATCTCTGTCTGTGTGTGTGTGTGTGTGTGTGTGTGTGTGTGACATGCCTGCGGCCTGACGTTAGGAAATTATTTTACTCTCTCAGCCCCCCCTCCTCCTCCAGTTAGTCAGTATTGCGTTTCTTTTGCACCATTTTCTGAATTATTAAACAGGCCTGTGTGTATCACCCACAGTTATAACAACACACAAATAGTAGTAGATAGATTTCTCTGAGAAACTTTTTAAACTTCTCTTTTTTTGTAAATGCTCTGTAGGTTTCATTTTCAGTTCGTTTTAACGTATCTTCTCTCTCACTGAGGAGAAACAGGCATTTACAACTTTTGAAATGTTTTATATGTGTGATATTTCAACATGTCTTCACCATACTTAGCTGAATATTTTACCACATCCTCCTCAGTTTGTGGCGGAGACATGCATTTTAGCCTTTACTTAACTTTCTTTTTTTTAGATATTTGTATATATCATATTTACTATATGTACAGTAGTGACCAAGTGTTGTCCAGCCAAGGAAAATTGATATCTTCTCCCTTTATTAAAATATTATTAAAAGTTTTTTTAAAGAAAATATTAATGACTGATTATGTTGTAGTCAATATCTGCTTTTTCCTGTGCTTTTTGTTTTTCTATGACTTTTTTGCCTGTAGCTGTAGTTTTTTTTTACCAAATAATTTTGTCAGATAAATAGCTTAACCCAGTTTAGTGTTTTGATCTTCCCTCATACTATTTTATATATATATATATATATATATATATATATATATATATATATATATATAAAGTGCTGTCAAATCGATTAATCACAATTAATTGCATCCAAAATAAAAGTTTGTTTACATAATATATTTGTGTTCTCTGTGTATAATTATTATGTATATTTGAATACACACACATACATGTATATATTTAAGAAATATTTGCATGTAAATATTTATATTATATATAAATATTTTATATATAAATATAACACATTTTTCTTAAATATATACATGCATGTGTGTGTATTTTTATATATATATATACACAGAGAACACAAATATATTATGTAAACACAAAAACAAACTTTTATTTTGGATGCGATTAATTGCGATTAATCGATTTTAAAGGACTAATATATAGATAGATAGAGATATATATCACATCTAACATAAAATTTTGATTATATAATACGTGTGTAGATACAGCATATATAACATTTGAGTGTGTGTATGTGTATGTGTGTGTGTGTATATATATATATATATATATATATATATATATATATATATATATATATATATATATATATATATATATATATATATACACACAGACACACACACACACACACACATATATATATATACACAAATATATTAACACAAACTTTTGTTACATGCAATTAATCGCGATTAATATACTGTATATATATGTATATATTCATCACAGTAATAAATATTTTAAAATGTACTTAAATAGAAAATAGTTCAAAAATATTTCAGGAAACATTACAGAAACATTATCTAATGTAATATAATTGTTATATTATTATATTATAAATTAAATAACTTTTTAGAATTTATTATATTTTATTATATATTTATAGAATTTAATTTAGTTATATTTAGCGGTGTGACTTGTCAGTCCAAAGTTGCTGTGTGTTGTTGTTTGTGAAGGTGTTTTCTGCTGCTGTTTGCCAGTTTAACCTGAACACCTCAGCAGCCCACAGCTCGCCGGTTTGGTCTTCCTGACAGGCCGACAGCACTAAATCAGCTCAACGTCTCCACTGAGACTAATGAAACCACACGTTTGCTAACAGAGCTGCAGACGGACGGGGCTCCGCCGCTCTGGACTCACTGGCTCCAGGCCTCCACCCGGTCAAAGGTGGACGACTCATGCTTCTGACACGTTTTGACCTTCTGCTCTATTAGTTGAGATGAGGTTTCAATTCTTCTTCTTGGAGTGAAGAACATCATGTGTTGCTTCCCTCATGCTGACAAACAATATTTTATGTAATTAATTATAATACATGATATTAGTGGTTGACGAGTATATTTTGGTTTTTCTAATTATCGCATTGGCTGATAAGTTTTTCATTTTGGTCAATAAGTGTCATAAGCCGGACCTCTATTTTAACAGACCTGAGATCCTTTATATAAGTAAATACTAACATAATTATTTTAGTAAATGTTATGCAAAATTAATATAATTTTAGCAATTGATATGCTTGTGTTATTTACTCTCTTTAAATTAAATAGTGTGATGTGATATATCATAAAACCACTACATTACATTATATATGTTAATGTGCTCATGTTAAAGGGTTAGTTCACCTAAAAATGAAAATTAGCCCATGATTTACTCCCCCTCAAGCCATCCTAGGTTTATATGACTTTCTTCTTTCAGCCAAACAGTTATATTAAAAAGTTATATTAAAAAATATCCTGGCTCTTCCAAGCTTTATAATGGGAGTGAATTGTAGAAAAGTAATCCATATGACTCCAGGGGGTTAATAAAGGCCTTCTGAAGCGAAGCGATGCGTTTTTGTAAGAATATATTTATAACTTTATAAACTATAATCAGTGGCTTCCGGTAACGGCCATATGCAAGTCGAGTTCTGGCGGAAGAATGAACTCTGAAAGTTATAATAAAGTTATAAATATGGATATTTTTAATACCAAAACACCATCGCTTCACTTCAAAAGGCCTTTATTAACCCCCCTGGAGCCGTATGGATTACTTTTATGATGGATGGATGCACTTTTTTGGGCTTCAAAAAAAAATTCACAATTCACTCCCATTATAAAGCTTGGAAGAGCCAGGATATTTTTTAATATAACTCCGATTGTGTTCAGCTGAAAGAAGAAAGTCATATACACCTAGGATGGCTTGAGGGGGAGTAAATTATGGGATAATTTTAATTTTTGTAAACTAACCCTTTAATACATTGACCTTACTGCAAAAGCACCATGGTACAGTAATGACATCAGATGGTAATACCATTGTACATAATAATCACCATATGCAAATACCATTGTATTTAGATCCGGGATGCAAAATATATCAGCTAATTTTTTTAGATTTTTTTTTTAAATGTATCTGTATTGATTGATATTGTATATACAGTATATTGGCCAATATTTGATATTTAATTGCACTCATATAAAGTTACTATTTTAAAACTCAAATAACTGTTAAATGTAATCTTTAGCAAATATTAAAATAAATACATTAACTTTTAGCATTTAAAATGATTGATTTTACTTTTTAGTGTTTTATTTTTCACTTATTTACACAAAATATTATAGAATTATCCAATTTTTTTAATCAGTTATCAGTCAAAACATTAAATGATTATAGGCTTATTGGTATCAGACAGAATTTTAATATTCATCACTAATTTACATGGTACTCCATGCCATCTTGAAAATGTCCAAAAACAAAGTATTCCCATGCTACCATATTCAAAAAGTCATGGTAAAATCTTTTTGATTGACATTTAGATGTTTTGAATGGCGATCGGTGTCTAATGATGCCCAAAATCATCCAGTCTTCGTTTCTTCTAGTGCTCTAGCCAAGCGAATCGTGCGCAGGTCATTTGCCTGAGGTCACAGAGGGGCATATGGTCTGTTTTTATCACATGTTATCATCACATGGATGTTTCCAAGGGCATTTGAGCCTGTCGGTGAGGGGCGGGAAGTCACGGATCCGACTTCGTCTGTTCAGAGCTTCTGCTTGAGACATTCTAAGTGTGTTGTGTAACTGTAACAAGGTGTGCTAAAATTAGCTGCTAAGGAATGACATCAGACCATTATCATGACTGTCTCAAGTGATTTTTATAACGCAGGTCTTTCTGAAAATAGACCCAAGAAGGCTGTTGATAGACAGTGTGCGCTCTACATTTTGTTCCCGTGTGAATATCATGAATATTTGTGCATCAAACACCTGCTTGTTGTGTTTTAATTTATAATCTGGCTCTGTTGATGCTTTTGGTAAAGACGTAAATGTGTGCATAACAGTTGATGTTCTTAAAGAGGCCATATTGTGCCCTTTTTTTGTTTTTGGGCTCTATTAGAAAAGGTTTTCATGCTTGAATGTTCAAAAAACACCATATTTTTTTACATATTTGACATTGTTGCAGCACCTCTCTTCCTAGTCTGTCAGTAAAGCTCTGTTTAGTCTCTATGAAGCCCCTCCTTCAGAAAAGCACAGTGCTCTGATTGGTCAGCTGGGTCAGTGTGTTGTTATTGGTCAACCGCTTTGAGCGTATTTGGGAAATGTCCCACCCCTTACCATAACCGCGAGTTTCAACACACTACTAACTAACTCAACCAGGCCCCGCCCCTTTATTTTGCATATGCCGTGGGTGGGAATTATTTAAATGAGGAATATTGTGACATAGGGGTTGGCGATATGACCAAAATCTTATATCATGATATGAGTAATTTTATTTCACGATAACGATATATGGGCTGGGTATTGACACAAATTTCACGATTTGATTTCTATTCACAATTTTTCGTTTCGATTCCGATTCAATATCGTTTTTATATATCTCTATATATATATATATATATATATATATATATATATATATATATATATATATATATATAATATATCAGATACAGTACATGGCAAATTTTCACTAATGCTATAAACTATACATAGGTGTCAGTTGGTACTGCTATAATATTGAAGGTTAAAATTAACTTATTTGTATACAAACACTTAAGGGCTGCAACAACTAGTCGATAAAATCAATAATAATCGATAATGAAAATCATCAATAACGATTCTCGATAATCGATTAGTCGGGTCTGCCCTCTGTGCACGGTAAGCTTCCACCAGTCGTGCCAAATTACAGCACTGAATAACGTGTTTTTATGGACAAAGTGTGCATCTAGAAATAGTGGAGTGGAAACAGAGTGAGCTGATGCGGGAAAGGTACATGATCCAAGCGCCCAAAACATGAGAATTGTTTATTTGAAGTTTCAAGCGAATGCATTAGCGTTTAACATACCCTGTCATGCACTTTGACAAATGTGTGTGCATGTGCGTCCTCAGCGCAAAACGTTCATTTTACAGGTTATATCCACTGATATATATAGAGAACAGTAGTTATATCCTCATCTGTAAATGCTACTAATTCACGCCAGTATTTCCATTTTGCATGAAAGCGCGTCCTGACAGTCTGTGTTAAACTTCAAACTTCACTGGTGCGGCAGCCACGCGCATGCGCGTCAAACAGACAGAACGCAGTAGAGAAAGAGACGATTTATATTCAATGCAAAAGCACTCATTTAGCTGAAATATCTGCTGTTGGACGCTAAATTTAGTTTTAAAAGTCAACATGTAATTCAAGTATTTTATGAGAGTAGTAACTGTAAAGGGATAACAGCGTGTAATTAAATATAATTGTAAGACGTTTCTACAGGATAAAGAAATGACAGTAAGAGGTACTGTGTCCATAGAGTGTGTGTGTGTTCCTGCAGAACATTCCTCTAATCTGCAAACACTGATTTGTGTTTTTTGTGTTTTTGTTTTGTTTAATGTAGGGATTTAAACTCCTTTTGCTTAGTAACTTAGTAACATAATGTATAGCACAAACATACCCTTACGAAAATTAACCATGGTTCTATTAGATAGTAAAACCATGTTTTTATTATAATAAAACCATGTTTTTGCCATATTGATTACCATTTGTAGAACCACACAAATACCATACCTGTTAAACTATGGATTTGAAGCAAAACTATGGTTAATTTGTGGTTACCATGGAATAACTACAATAACCCTGTTATTTATTTATTTATTATTATTATTGTTTTATTCGATGTAAAACCATGGGTAATTTATGTAATGGTAGATATATTCACTATGTATGTTTTCATAGCACTCAGCTGACACGTTTGTTTGAAGGACAGCATTGGGCAGGATGTGGAATAGTGTGTTTTGTCAATAAAATAAAAAATGGGCCTTTTATCCGATTAATCGAAAAAATAATCGACCAACTAATCGATAATCAAAATAATCGTTAGTTGCAGCCATACACTCAAGGATGTTTTTTTATAGTAATAAAGTTATAATAATAACTTAACAATTATGTAATCATATTTCTACTCCAATCCGTTTTATGAAATATAAACATTTAAATGGAGGTTGTCATAAAAACTTTACTGATTTATTCAAACACGCATTAAATATTGAAGAACATTAAAAATTATAATGAATATGTAATGTGGTGCATATATTTATCAAAATGCTCCTCTCTAGAGGTCATTTTTCTAGCAGACTAACAAGTTTATGGTCATTGGATATGTTTTTTTTTTGAGGTAAATGTGACGTTACATGACATTGTTTACAAGCTGTTTTATTGACATCTTTTTGTTTCATATTAAAAGTAACAAAGCACAAAGATTATTGCGATTTATTGGATGGGAGGCGCGCTACAATGTTCCGTTCATTCATGAACTGAAAACAGGATAGTCTAATCAATTCTTGGGATTTAAGAATTGTTATCTGTTCGTAAAAATTAGAATCGATATTTTTAACCCAGCCCTAAACAATATACATCACAATATAGTTATTTTTGCTTTAAATAAGGTTTTTATGATATACATTTTTGATACCATTGAAATTTCATAATTCTTATCACCATTTTCAATATCATTTAAGAAACAAATACTAGCCTAAAAAAACTGATAAAGTACAAATTACAATAGAACAAAGACACAAATGAAATAGACCTGAAAAACTTAAAGCACAAGAAATACTACATAAAATGTATAAACTAATCAAATGTATAAAAAACAATGCATAGTCTTCTTTACTGTGTAAATCAAAGATACATGTATTCTTTTACAAGTTACAAAAGTGATTCAGTCAAGAGCAGTGAGTGATTTTCTCTCTTTTTTTTGCTGTTTGATTAGCATTAGCATTAGCATAATAACAACAGCAGGTGAATTTGGATGCTGTCACTTTAAGACCGACTGCACGAATCCATTATACTCATGTTTACATTCACTTAAGATATAAATGACTGTTTACTTGCAAATACATGTTCACTTTGACACATAAGTATGTGTATTTAACCGTTCAAGCCCAATTAGGCGGCAAAAAGCACTCAATTCAGTTCTCACACGCTCTGAGTAGCGGCTTCATGACGCACATCTCTCAGACAGCGCTGAGAAACTCGAGCATGCATATACTGAATTGAGTTGTCTTTCGCTGCTAATTGTGCTTCAACAGTTTAAAATCACCTGTTTTGTGCTTAAAAAAAGCATGCAAATGTTAAGCTTTCGTGAACGTGCAGCATAGCAACGTCACATGACCAAACGTTCCCGGTTTTTGGTGTTCTGTCCCCCTGGAAATGTCCCCGTTTTACAGCACGTTCAAAACAACCCACAAATACGTTGTAAAAAATCTCGAGCAACATACAGCACCCTGCTAGTTATAGTAGCAATCGTGTAGTGATTATTTTCACCAACAGATGGCGCTGCGAGCTACGCAGAGCGCCATTACATCAAATATCAAAAGAAACATTGTTGTTGCTTTCATGGTAGTAACATACTAACTATTCATGTTAAATTAAAGTAATACTGTTTGTATGTGCTTTATAATAGGGCCTCAATAGGGTGCAGGATTCTTTGCACAATTTTAAACGTCCCCAAAAAAAGTTCCGCAGTCATTTCCACACATCTTAACTATACATATATAAAAAAACTAAACAATTACACTTGCAGCAAATACATTAGCAGAATACACATACTCTCTGCTTAGAATAAGACAAAAATGCTAAATAACAAGCCCAATTAAGGATAGTAAGTCCTTTTCAAGCACAAATGTAACAACACATTTGAAGTTTAAAAAAAGTTGTAATTTCTGTAAAGCTTGTAAAAATGAAAATATTAAATGCAGTATAAAATGTTAAAATTATTTTTATTCTTCATATATTTGTTGTTTTATTTTTGTAATATGTTTTTGTAAAGTCATAATTTTGTTATAATATTGTTTTGAACTGCTTGCTATTTACAATGGTTACTATTAACTTTTTGAATTATTTATTTATTTATTGCGGGTGGGGTAAATTGTATTAAAGCCAGACCAAAAATCCTAATAATCAAACTAAATCATAATAATTATAAATGTTCAAACATTCAAAACAAGAATTAAAACATTCAAATGTATTGTTCCCGTTTTTTAATTAATAAATAATAACAAATGAGATTTCAGTGATATTTTGACCACTAAAATAGGAAATGTCCCCAGTTTCCATTTCAGAAATCTGGTCACCTTAACGTTACCGCTATAGAAACGATAGTCCAAATTGACAAATTTCTACCGGTTAATCATGTGTACCGGTATATCGCCCACCCCTATTGTGATGTGTTCGTTCCCAGATGAAAATCAAGGCTACTATCAAAGCGTTTCAGGGAGTTCAGAAACAGTGACACTGATATAGAGAATAACTCCCTCTGGAGGGACTTTGTGCTTTGGAACTTTGCAGAGCTTTTTCATGCTCAAACTGCAACATTACACACTAAAGAAAGATGAACATGTAAAAATGCATAATAGACCCCCTGCCCAAATGCTTTTGTGGACACAGAATTGACCCTTTAAGCACAATTTGAAGGGTTTTGAACTGGTTTGGGGGTTCTTCAAGTTCAGCGGTGTCTCTGCAGATCTTCTGAGCCGTTGTGTTTTTCTCTCGTCTGTTTCTTCAGGGGGGCCTTCTCAGTCGTGCGACGCTGTGTCAAGCTGTGCACGGGCCAAGAGCATGCTGCCAAAATCATCAACACCAAAAAGCTCTCTGCAAGAGGTAAATCATGACTGCTGGAAAATGTTTTTTGGCAGGGAAAAGGGGGTTGGTTTGCACTTAGAGCTGGGTGATATGGCTAAAAAAACCTGTGGATAGTTTTCAGTCTTTTAAAGATAATTGATATGTACATTAATATTTATGTATTGTGCTCTGGCATGGCTTAAAATTCTGGGTTTGTTTCAAGCAAACAGCTTGAAATTATTTTCATGTGAGAAATTAAATATTTCTCTTGCATAAAAATGCAATTTTTTTGTATCATATACTCAAATTATTATATACTCAGAGTATATACTTCTGTTCAAAAGTTTTTAAAAGAAGTCTCTTCTGCTCATGTTCTGAAATACTAATACAATTTAAAATAACTCTTTTTTTTTTTTTTTTCAATTTTTTTTTTGTTGTATATTGTAAAATCTAATTTATTCCTGTGATTCAAAGCTGAATTTATCATCATTACTCCAGTCTTCAGTGTCACATGATCATCAGAAATCATTCTAATATGCTGATTTGCTGCTCAAGAAACATTTCTGATTATTATCAATGTTGAAAACAGTTGTGCTGCTTTGTGTTTTTGTGGAAATCGTAATACATTTTCTTTTTCAGGATTCTTTGATGAATAGAAAGTTCAAAAGAACAGCATTTATTTCAAATATAAATATTTTGTAACATTATAAATGCCTTTACTGTCACTTTTGATCAATTTAATGCCTTCTTGCTCAATAAAAGTATTATTTCTTTAAAAAAAAAAAAAAAATTCTTACTGTCCCTAAACATTTGAATGTGTATTCTGAATGTCAAAAATACCATAGTAAACATAGCTTCTGCTGAAATACCATGTGTACTATGGTACAAACATTGCAAATGAATACATAATCTCATTTAACCAGTGAAAAAGCTTCAGAATCTTTCTGGCATTTTTCAGTGACATTGGTTACCACAGTTTTACAATGCTAAATGAATTATGGTTGCAGTTTAAATGACTAGGTGAATGTCAGCGCTTGTAGTTGATGTGTTTGTTGTGGTGCTGTGTGATATTTTGGGTGAACAGGCCTGTGTGTGTGTTTTGGGAAGCGTTGGCGCACGAGGGCAATCATACGGTCTGCAGGTCATCCCAGGCAGCCTGACCGTTTGGCACGGCGCAGACAGCCAACATGCCAAGAGCACGGGATTCGTCTCCACACAGAGCGCAGACATACGCGCGTACATGCTCGAACACACACCCACGCTGGTGCGGAGGGGCTTCACTTCTCAAGTACTCAAACACAAGGGGCTTTTGTTTGACAGTTTGAGAGCTGCACTTCTGCTGCCATCCTCGAACAAAGCCATACCACACTTCAAGTGGAAAGATTTCAGATTGCTGCCTTGTCATCGCTGCTGTTGTTTTGACTCAGCTTGTGACCACATCTGACACTTCACTGACGCCCATGCAATGATTTGTATTCAGTGTATTCATATTATTGCAGTTTGCAATGGAAACAGGGTTTATACGTCATGTGAAGGCACTGCTAGTGCTGAAAGAGTTAATGCAAAATGTGGGAAGTGGAAACTGGAGCAAATGTGAGGGGGCGGGGCCAGGGTGGGGTGATTGACACAGAGAGCAGCCAATGACTGTGCAGCTCCCTTCCTCAAAAAGTAGAGATGCAGCGTTTGCAGTTTTCTTGGCCGATTCCGATTTCCGTTTTATTTTATTTTTTTGTACGTGTGACCTGCCGATACCGATTTTTGCTGATTCCGATTTTCGCTGATTCCGATTTTCTTTCTAAAATCTACTTTTCTGCAATGCAAACTTTTATTTTCATAAAAAAACAAGTAAAAAGACAGTAATAAAATTAGAACAAATAAACAAATTTCAAACAACAGCATAAATAAATGCAATAGAATAAAGAGAGATATTAAATAAACACAAATTATTAATTTGTTTACAATAATAGGGCCATATGAAATGTTTTTTTTTTTTCTTTCAATGGACCCTTTTCACAGACTGTGAAGGCATGTTTCCACAGTTATTAACCTTGAAAATTGAGCAAAGTTGTTTTATATTTTCACTTGTAAAAAATTTAAGTCGGCGTGACACAGAAGTTGCAATGCTCTTTTCTTCCCTATTGTGAAGTATATCCAAGTGAAGCAGCTTCTTGAACAAGAAAAAATTTAGAGCGTTTGGGTCCATTGGGAATTGATTGGATGGTTGTTTTTTTTTATTAGTCGATCTCATGTGAGTGACAGGTTGTCCCGCCCTCGCGCCAGTAAACGTGCTATCAGAGTAGCGATGTCTCTGCAAGAGGGAGGGGAAGATATTTTGATTAAAGATTATGAGGGCACATGAATTTAAAAAAATTATGTGCACGGATATATCATTTATAATAAATACTGCAATATTCCATAAAAAAACAATTTTGATTTCATGGTGACTTTAAAGCTGCAGTCCGTAAGTTTTACATCTTTGTCGCCATCTGTGTTTGAAACCTGCAATTGCAGTTATTTGTGGAATTATCATCTTTATGTGGGTTGTGCATCGGCACGGCTCCTCATTGTGGATGAATCTAATGTTTTGAGAAGTTTGTGTGGCTGTCATTCATTCACCGCACCGGTGTGGATACTTTACTTCAGAATCACAGAGTCTACGTCTGGGAAGTATGACTAAAATAAGAATTTTCCCTGCAAAATGTCATCTGAACAAGTAACATATCACTTTTGTTCTGACCAGCTGAGAAAAAAAGCGGTACAATAAATTGTGCTACCACCGGTGATTAAATCTAATGATCGCTTAGCTCACATCACATCAAACCGTGTAAATTATTATTATTGTTATACTTTGTTCTCAAATTGTTGATGTTAACAACATCAGCATTGCGTGACTACGTGTATTTAGTGTTTATTAGTGTTACCTGATTTCAATTTCTGTACAGTCTTATTTGCTTTTGATTACGGGTGAATCTCCAGTTGTCATTGATGATTTTCGTTTGGACCTTTCTGGATTACAATCTGCCATCAGAATGATGCTAGCCGGACTCCTCCTTTATGTATACAGACGTGACATAAACATGCAAAGACGAACGGCGGCAAGCTCGCATTTCCGGCGGCAAGCTCGCATTTCCCGCGGAAACCCACCAGTGCCATTCAAATTATAACACATTAGTCCAAGTTTACCGTTGTGAATCGGGCTAAGGTAAGGAGATAGTTTTGAACACTGGCTGGTTATGTACTTGCTCAAAAATTGATTTTGGATCATTTTTAACCCAAAAAGTTATGGACTGCAGCTTTAATATACACTCACCTAAAGGATTATTAGGAACACCATACTAATACTGTGTTTGACCCCCTTTCGCCTTCAGAACTGCCTTAATTCTACGTGGCATTGATTCAACAAGGTGCTGAAAGCATTCTTTAGAAATGTTGGCCCATATTGATAGGATAGCATCTTGCAGTTGATGGAGATTTGTGGGATGCACATCCAGGGCACGAAGCTCCCGTTCCACCACATCCCAAAGATGCTCTATTGGGTTGAGATCTGGTGACTGTGGGGGCCATTTTAGTACAGTGAACTCATTGTCATGTTCAAGAAACCAATTTGAAATGATTCGAGCTTTGTGACATGGTGCATTATCCTGCTGGAAGTAGCCATCAGAGGATGGGTACATGGTGGTCATAAAGGGATGGACATGGTCAGAAACAATGCTGAGGTAGGCCGTGGCATTTAAACGATGCCCAATTGGCACTAAGGGGCCTAAAGTGTGCCAAGAAAACATCCCCCACACCATTACACCACCACCACCAGCCTGCACAGTGGTAACAAGGCATGATGGATCCATGTTCTCATTCTGTTTATGCCAAAAGCTGACTCTACCATCTGAATGTCTCAACAGAAATCGAGACTCATCAGACCAGGCAACATTTTTCCAGTCTTCAACTGTCCAATTTTGGTGAGCTCGTGCAAATTGTAGCCTCTTTTTCCTATTTGTAGTGGAGATGAGTGGTACCCGGTGGGGTCTTCTGCTGTTGTAGCCCATCCGCCTCAAGGTTGTGCGTGTTGTGGCTTCACAAATGCTTTGCTGCATACCTCGGTTGTAACGAGTGGTTATCAGTCGGCCCATTCTCCTCTGACCTCTAGCATCAACAAGGCATTTTCGCCCACAGGACTGCCGCATACTGGATGTTTTTCCCTTTTCACACCATTCTTTGTAAACTCTAGAAATGGTTGTGCGTGAAAATCCCAGTAACTGAGCAGATTGTGAAATACTCAGACCGGCCCGTCTGGCACCAACAACCATGCCACGCTCAAAATTGCTTAAATCACCTTTCTTTCCCATTCTGACATTCAGTTTGGAGTTCAGGAGATTGTCTTGACCAGGACCACACTTCTAAATGCATTGAAGCAACTGCCATGTGATTGGTTGATTAGATAATTGCATTAATGAGAAATTGAACAGGTGTTCCTAATAATCCTTTAGGTGAGTGTACATTTATAATACTATACATTGTGTTTTATTATCGTTGCACTGACACGGTTGAATGAAACAGCTTGTACTAACCTGAGTTTCATAAAGACTTCTGTAGAGCTGCTTTATAGCTGAATAGACTCTTCTATAATTTAATTTTGCTACATCAACAGTTATTGAACTGAATTAATCCTGAATAATGACACTATTGTCTTCTGTAGAGCTGCTTCATAGCTGAATAAAACTAATTTCATAAATGATGAACTTTACACAGTTATTAAACCGAACTGAATCAACACTACTGAATTGAGCTGAACAATGACAATATTGTTTTGTAAGAGCAGATTGAATTTTGCATCATATAATTTGACATCTTTCTCTCTCTTCGGACCACCGTAATAAATCTCAATTTTTTTCCTCTTTTGGAAAAATCATATAAATGCTATCATGAATTTTTTGCTTTTGCTTTTGGATCAAATGGGAAGGCAAAAAAGATTTTTGTTGGAGTTTCCGTTCACTACTATAGAAGTTTACTCAACTATGACGACTTCCACTTTTAAGGACCTGTAAATGTGAAAAGGATCCATAAGAGCTGCTTTGGGAAGTTGTGATTTTGCTGTGAATACTTTGTGCATGATCGCAGCACCTGCAATGCAGCATGGAGTTGGCCTGGATTTACCCGGAGTGTCACACACACACACACACACACACACACACACACACGGCTCTGGAGTGTTTAGCAGGACTGAACCCGCTAGGTTGATCGGGGCAATCGGCTCAGTGATTGTTTCCAATTATAACAACCTACCGCTGGGATAAATACTGAAAAAAACATTGCTTGAGCTGTAATTGTTTCTGACAGGCCTATTATCCTGCCATGCTTCTGTGGAGCACAGTTACATTTGATTGCATACAGTTGGTCTGTGTACAATGCAGATTATCTTTTATTTACCTCTTGGCGAATTTGTTTGCATCAAAATTGCTTGTACTTAGTTGTACCTTGCATTTTGTTGTAATATGTTCTTTACGTATGGTAAATGATTGTGATGTTTCAAGTCGCTTTGGATAAAAGCATCTGCTAAATGCATAATGAATCAATTCCCAATGAATAGAATCAAGTCCTGGCCTGTATATTTTTTCTTGTTGAATTTCCCGTTTTAGGGCAGAACGATTAATTGAAGTACATGCTGCTCCACTCCAAATTTGGATCGCTTTATAACTTGCATTTGGAAACGCAACTAACTGTTGCGCTAACTGTCTTCCTGAACTTGTAAGGAGAAGCACTTATAAACTGGCCCGCTGTCAACAAAAGAGAAGCATTGGCTGATCCAGCCGAAAAATATATATATTTTTTTGTCATGATTTAAGCATTTAGAAACAATTTATGAGGCAGTTGTCAGAATTCATTGGTGACTTCAAATATGAAATTGAATCATAAGCTTGGTGAACAACTTAGGAGAATTTGATCTTTCACCGTTTAAAGATATCAGAGCTGTACTTGCATGATTTTCCTTTTGAAGCTTTATAGGCTACCTGTAGTTTTCTGCCAAAATAAAAGCTTGATACTTTAACATTTAAAAATTAAGAAATCAAGACAGCCATAAATATTAGTATTGCAATTTTACAGTTTTATTATAAAATGGTCTTTTTTTTTAATTTACAGTAGAATATTGAGATATAATAACAAAAAAAATTGACCAAACTGCAGCTCACGAGCACAGTAAAACCTGGAGCTTTTTTTCCTTTCTATTCACATTTTAAAGGGGACATATTATGCCCCTTTTCACAAGATGTAATATAAATCTCTGGTGTCCCCAGAATGTGTCTGTGAAGTTTCAGCTCAAAATCCCCCCCAGATCATTTATTATAGCTTGTCAAATTTGCCCCTATTTGGGGCAAACACAAAAACGTTTATGTCCCTTTAATTGCAAATGAGCTGCTGCTCCCCACCCCCCTTCCAGCGGCTCCTTTACACAAGCTTCGGATACTCCATCAACAACAAAACAAATCTCACTCAGCCAAAATGTCAGGAATAACCAGTTGTGGAGTGCAGACTTGTATGTTTGAACCTGAGTTGGACACCGATGGAGAGACTCAGGAAGATGTTGCAACTTTTACACTACACCCGGATGTTTCTGAATGGTTAGTAGTAGATACATTTATGTAACATTAGTTGTTGTGGAGTTAAAGGGGTCATGAATTGAGAAATCAACTTTTCCTTGAGCGTTTAATATGTAAAAGGTCATGGTAATATAAGAATATCCTGTAAGTTTCGGAGCTGAAAACTTCCTTGTTAGTCAAATAAAAGCTTTTATTGACAGCTGGCTCATCAAACGAGGGATCTGCGAATTTGCCTCCCTGTGACGTCAGAGAGCAGCGAAATGCTGCCTCAGCCGAAGAAGAACGCCTAATTCTGTAGCCCCGCCCACCGATTCACACATGACATGTAATAGGTAAATAACATAGGCCTACGTGGCGCTAAACCGGATCAAGCTACCAAACAATAAACATGCCGTTGAAGATTACAAAATATTGTGCAGTGCCTGGTTGTGGAAGAACACAGTCGCTGCATAAGCTTCCTTCGGATTCCAATATTAGGAATGCGGTTGAACTTTATTTTTAATGACGTTCCAGCTCACGTGGGTAAGACATTGCGCGTTTGCTTTCACTTCATTTCACCGCGGATTCTTTTGTAAACAAGAGACTGGATTTGCAGACAGAATGAGATTAAAAAACAATGCTGTTCCTTCTATATTGGATCCGACAGGAATCCAACACACTTATGTGAGTAAATTTTTTTTTTTTATATGTGATAGTATTGCATTGTTACAGATTGTTTGATATCTACTGATTATGTGTACGTGTCTAACTAAACATAATTAACGATAACTTACCACGCTATCACAGGCTGGAGTATCCTTTGTATTTGAGGTGTTGTTGGTTCATTGTCCTGCGATTCAGGATCAGACTCTGGGTTGAACATGTGTGGGCGAATCATTCCAGTTGCCATTTTTCCACATTGGAAGTTTTCAAAACAATTCCCCACAAAAACAATTTTTTTGGCGCAGACATTGTAATACTCTAGCTAGCTGATACAGCGAGTAAACAGAAATGGCGTCTCTGTGCTTCTCACTCAGGGGTGTGTCTATGCTAAAAGGGCAGATCATCAACAGTCATGGGCGGGGTTTCCCTACTCTTCCTTACGTAGGAGTAGAGGGAAATATGAAACAGCGCATTATGAGAGATTGATAATGATTGATGGGGATTATAAAAAAAGGAGTGGGTGGATTTTTACCATTATAGGCAGGTTGTTTACGCACACTGTGGACACACATCTGTGTTTAAACACCTTATAAAAGTGAATTTTCCATAATAGGTCCCCTTTAAATTGCATCTGCAACTTTTATCAGAAAAAAACCCATTTAGATGTTTTTCCCCCTCCCTAATTGTGCACCCCTATCCCGTTTCGCTCAGAAATATGTCACATTATGGTAAAATGGCTTGGGAATGCGATTTCATGAGTTAATTTACATGTTGATGGGGGGGTAAATTACATAAGTCTTCGAGGTACAGTAACAAAAACAACCTCTTTAATTCTAAATGTTAGACAGAGGCGTTTGTGAGTGTTTTTGACTAACATAAGTGAACTTGAGAGAAATTAATAAAATGCTTCATATTGTAAAACATGCATCTTTAATCCCCATAACTAATGTGAGTGATGTGAACAGGTCAGTTTACTGTAACTGGCGTTTGGTTCATTACTGTAGTCTGGTGATGAGATCAGATCGGATGGAGTCTTTCTCTCTCTATAGGGTCTGGTGCTCTTTGCTGCCGAGGCATTTTGTGGTGTTTGGGTGTCAGCATTCTCACAGCTTCACACCACTCACTCCGATCGATGTGACAACTTCTCGAGCTGTTTTGTGTGTGTGTGTGTGGATTTTTTTGGTGTGTTTGGGAGGGTTGCAATGAGGCCGCGTTGTTCTGTAAACTGATTATAGATTCAATAGCAGTTTAAATGGCTTATATCATGCATTTTTTAAATGTAAATTGTATTTTTTTTTTCTGCTTATCTACACTACTGTTCAAAAGTACTGTTTTTAACATCGATAATAATAAAAAAATGTTTTTTGAGCAGCAAATGTTTCTGAAGGATCATGTGACACTGAAGACTGGAGTTATGATGCTGAAAATTCAGCTTTCCATCACAGGAATGAATTAAATTTCAAAACACAATAAAAATAGAAAAGTTATATTTCACAATGTTACTTTTTGGTCAAATAGATGCATAAGAGACTTCTTTCAAAAACATTAAAAAATGTTCCTGACCTCAAACTATTGAATATTGAATGTTGACTGTTTTGAATGGAATGGTACTGGAGTAAAACAATTTTATTAAATGTTCTCTTGTTGGACAACAGGTTTGTAAATGCTTCTCATTACCAGTTTGGAAAGATGCTTGGTGTGTGTTGCAAGTGGTTAAGGGTGTGTTCATGTTTGGTTCGATTAAAACAAACTCTTGTGCGATTGCTCTGTTAGTGCAGTTAATTTGAATAAGTGTAAACGCTGTCATCTGAACAAGTGGACCGAGACCACTGGAAAGATGGGTCTCGGTCCACTTTCCAAACGAACTCTGGTGCTGTTCAACTGAAATATGAACGCAACACGGACCAAAGACATGTAAACGAACCAAAAACGGGACATGATGTCACAAGATGCGACCCTAAAAAGGACAGGACGCTCAAGCACACCTGTTTTTCCTCATCATAGTCACAGTGTTGCCCATCACAGTTCGCTACAGGCATCAGAAATGCGTCTCCTCGCAGCAGATCTTCGTTTGTGTGAGACGGAGGGATTCCTGCCGCTGTTTTGACTCCTTTACACATTTTATAAGCTCTTCACGAGTTCTCAGCTGGTTAAAATACCATCATATGTAGCTACGCACATACAACGAGCGCATTTATCCCAGCACACAGCATTGTTTTGGATGTTTGGTAAGTTCAATCTCAAAATAGGAAATGCGTCATAAAAGCCAACCAATTAGGTTGTGAACGTATCCCTTTGCTGTTAGGTTCGGTGTTACAAAATGCCAATCTGAACGCTAAGCGGACCGGGACTAAATGTTTTTTTTTTTTGGGGGGGGGGGGCGTCCGGACCAAACAAACCAAGTGAGCTGAACTACAAGTGTGGACAAACCCTCAAACTCACAGCGCTTGCAGAGATGGAGCAGAATTTAATGTGAACCGATTGATCCGCTCTGATCACAGTGCTGCGCTTCACCATGAAACTGCACATATATGTATTAATGAAAAATCATAGCCTTTGCAATTTCAAATAAGCACACAACAAACTCACTTGTCACTTCACACAAACAAGAGGCTCTGTCTCACATATCGCACGCATGCTACTGTGGTAAATTTATTCATCGCACAGACCAATATTTTATTTTTTTTTATTACCAATACCAATTATTTGCATGTTTATGTGCCCGATAACCGATATGCAGAACCGATATTTATCCGATATACTTCTGTTTTTGACACAATGATTACAACACCACTGAACTGAACAAACTGTTTTATTTATAACAATCACTCCCTCCTTGCATACAAAACAAAATAACTAATATTTATACACCAATAAATAGAGGGGTCTGAAAGACTGCAAAAAAATAAAAAAAATTGCACTGTTACTAAAGTGTCTTTGTTTAAAAATAAAAGCTTCGAAAT
The DNA here is from genome assembly GCA_039654105.1 of Coreius guichenoti. Lineage (NCBI taxonomy): Eukaryota > Metazoa > Chordata > Actinopteri > Cypriniformes > Gobionidae > Coreius > Coreius guichenoti. Next base: position 30,079,692 of record CM077190.1, read on the forward strand.
ATAAATAAAGCACATAAAAATTATTTTGTTATTTTCATTTGGCATTCATTTGGCATACTTTCCAAACTGCCACCCCATGACTGAGTGAAGTAAGTCCATACTTCACTTTGGTTTTTCCTCCTTTCAGTCATCTTAAAAACAAAAAAAGTCTTGAAAGTTTGCAGTCTTTCATGTTAAATTTAATATTACAACAATAAAATCATTTTTATTTATAAAAAGCATCAGCAGCAGCACTAATATTAACAATAGGCAAAATACACTCACCTAAAGGATTATTAGGAACACCATACTAATACTGTGTTTGACCCCCTTTCGCCTTCAGAACTGCCTTAATTCTACGTGGCATTGATTCAACAAGGTGCTGAAAGCATTCTTTAGAAATGTTGGCCCATATTGATAGGATAGCATCTTGCAGTTGATGGAGATTTGTGGGATGCACATCCAGGGCACGAAGCTCCCGTTCCACCACATCCCAAAGATGCTCTATTGGGTTGAGATCTGGTGACTGTGGGGGCCATTTTAGTACAGTGAACTCATTGTCATGTTCAAGAAACCAATTTGAAATGATTCGAGCTTTGTGACATGGTGCATTATCCTGCTGGAAGTAGCCATCAGAGGATGGGTACATGGTGGTCATAAAGGGATGGACATGGTCAGAAACAATGCTGAGGTAGGCCGTGGCATTTAAACGATGCCCAATTGGCACTAAGGGGCCTAAAGTGTGCCAAGAAAACATCCCCCACACCATTACACCACCACCACCAGCCTGCACAGTGGTAACAAGGCATGATGGATCCATGTTCTCATTCTGTTTACGCCAAATTCTGACTCTACCATCTGAATGTCTCAACAGAAATCGAGACTCATCAGACCAGGCAACATTTTTCCAGTCTTCAACTGTCCAATTTTGGTGAGCTCGTGCAAATTGTAGCCTCTTTTTCCTATTTGTAGTGGAGATGAGTGGTACCCGGTGGGGTCTTCTGCTGTTGTAGCCCATCCGCCTCAAGGTTGTGCGTGTTGTGGCTTCACAAATGCTTTGCTGCATACCTCGGTTGTAACGAGTGGTTATTTCAGTCAAAGTTGCTCTTCTATCAGCTTGAATCAGTCGGCCCATTCTCCTCTGACCTCTAGCATCAACAAGGCATTTTCGCCCACAGGACTGCCGCATACTGGATGTTTTTCCCTTTTCACACCATTCTTTGTAAACTCTAGAAATGGTTGTGCGTGAAAATCCCAGTAACTGAGCAGATTGTGAAATACTCAGACCGGCCCGTCTGGCACCAACAACCATGCCACGCTCAAAATTGCTTAAATCACCTTTCTTTCCCATTCTGACATTCAGTTTGGAGTTCAGGAGATTGTCTTGACCAGGACCACACCCCTAAATGCATTGAAGCAACTGCCATGTGATTGGTTGATTAGATAATTGCATTAATGAGAAATTGAACCGGTGTTCCTAATAATCCTTTAGGTGAGTGTAAATGTAGAAAGTCTAATGTTTTCAAATGGAGAACATAAATAAATGACAGGGGTGTCATATCAACTTTGCAGAAATGTAATCATTGGTTTTAAACTACTGTTTTAGGAGGTTTATATGCTGTTTAATAGGCTAAGGACTGAATAATATTCGCTGGAATAATACATTGCCAGGAAAGTAACAAAACAAAACAGCCTATACATCATTGTATTTCTCATCTGGTATGTTATATCAGAATTATTAATAATGTTTTTGTCATTCTAGATTATGTATTTACACAGAACTATACTCAAACTGTGATCGCTCGCGGAGATAATAAATAATTCATTTCCACAGAGCTGTATTTATTTAGATGTTTATTAGTGAAATAATGGTTATATAGTAGATGTTAATATAATTTAGGGTGTTTTAAACAAGTGAATCTTGTTAAAAGTTCAAAGTCATGCTTGAGTATTCCTGTGCATCAACTCGGTGGTTGAACAGCAATATGAATGCGATTTTACGTGACTAATGATGAGCAAAGACAACAGAGAGAGAATTCAATTCAGCGCTTTTATTTTCAACATGCACTCATTCATGGCTGTTTTATTTAGGCCTAATTCATGTAAAGTTACGTCTTTATTGGGTCAGGACTTGACGAATTAGGCTACGTGATTCCATGAGTTTGTCTTTATTTCTTAGAGCCAAGCTGCATAAACTATCAGGCATTGATGTAACACTAATCTAATTTGTGCATTAATGGCTGTTATGTTAAAGGTGCAGTATGTAATATGGACAGCTAGCGGAAGAATGCGCGTATGACAGTTAGCGGACGTTAGAGATTACAGTTTGTAAAGTTTTATATATGGATATTTTTCTTACACAAACGCATCGCTTTGGCTCAATTATGAGAGGCTGCTTTCTGTGTGCGCACAGACAACCCAACTGAATTGAGCTCTTTCGCGTCGTCACACATTTTCAGATTTATCTATATGTCTGCTCTTCTCATTCTCCCTGACGTTTACATTTTTGAACATTTTATGAGACGTGCAGCAAGTGTATGCCAACTTATGTCCAGCCGGGTAGATCAGCGCTTTACAATTCAAATGTGTGCATCTACCACTCAGGACATCATTACAGGATCTCTTCCCAAATCGTCCCTCCCTAACATTTTCATCTCGTTTTTATTCATTGACTGTTTTTTATTTAGTTATCGTCTCGTTTTCGTCAGTGAAAAAGTTGTTGACGAAAATTGACAAATTATTCGTCAATGAAATTAACACTGCATACTTCTTTTGCCACTTACTGTTTTTCGCATACTATATAGTAGGGACATATGCGATTTCGGATTCAGCCGTAATGAGGCTGGGATGATAGACAGCCAGCCGTGTCTGTTTATCAGGACTGAATCGTGAAGCGCTGGAGATGATCTGCGCCCTGTTTCCCAGCTGTCCTCCTTCCCGTATGACTCATGCATGGCAGACAGCAGGACTGTGCCGGAGCCGTCCAGGCCTCTCGGCTGTGCGCGTCTGTCTCTCCGTATCATGCAGATTCGTTAGGGTCAAGCATGTCCTCCACAGTCAAACTAGAAGAGGTTGCACGATCTTCAGCCGCTGGTTGGCAGTTGGCGTGTGGTTTACAGTAGATCCTGTGGTCTGCATGATGCTGAGCGTGACCTTTGCTGCCGTGTTTGAAGTGATGTACGGACCGCTTTAAATGTGCACTTTAAAAGGGTTTAACCAATGTGAATGGAGCAGGAAAACAACCATCATAGCCCTTCAGAACTATAAAAATTGCTTTGTTCAAAAGATGTGAAATTAATTATGAATGTGATTTTTTTTTTTTTTTTTTTTTTTTTTTTTCTATTTTTAAACACCAACATCATGCATTCATCCTGCCATGACAACTTAAATGAGTTCTTTTCAAGATATTGGGGCCGTTTTGTGTTTGATCGTTCCATCTACGAAATGCACAAAAAGTTTGAGGGTTAGTAAGGGTTTTTTTATTTTAAAGAATTGAATACATTCAGCAAGGACACATTAAATGGATCAAAAGTGACATTTAATAAAGACATTGAACATGATTGAACATTCTGTTTGTCAAAGAATCCTGAAAAAAATTTATCACGGTTTACACCAAAATTTTAAGCAGTTCAACTCCTTTCAAAATTGATAAGAAACTGTTAAAAATTGTAGTAATATTTCACAATATTACTGTTTATACTGTATTTTGGATCAAATAAATGTAGCCTGCCCTTGGTAACCAGAAGAGACTTTTTTCAAAATCATTAAAAATCTTACTGACTCCAAACCTTTGTATGATACTGTATATCTTGCATTATATGACCGAATAAGTATGCTAGTGTGTCTGCTTTCTGATACAACACTATATGCAAAATTGACCCAGTTTAGTAACAATATAAGTACAGAGTCGGCACCAGCAGAGCGCTGAACTAACGAAAGGGGGCGATGACGTAACACAAAGTATCCCAAACTAGAAAACATATGGCCTATTCACGTATCACCTTTCACTACTACAACTATTAAACTAAAAGCTACTGAGCAAATACAGATGGCAGAGCATTATTTAGTATTACTTCATAAAGCAAAAAGGAAAATCGCCTAGGCCAACATATTCGAAATTTCAATTTTGAAATAAGCACATTTTAGACCACCAGATATATCTTAGATACACAATATCAGTGGGTTTACCATGAATACAGACAAGTTATCATGATACTACCACCACCAAAAGTAATTGTGCCAGCTTTACTATAAAACACACGCTCATTGCGAGCACTTCACTAACACTTGACACGCTCTCATCGAGACCCGTTTAACAGATGTATAATTTTATGGTAAGTTAGAACAGCCTGAACTGCAATCGGTGAAAAACAATAACAATACAGTGAAATTATCAGCTAACTACGACCAATTATCTAGCCCTCTAAACATGAAAAGAAAACTTATACCTTTAGCCTACTCAGTAGATCTGCATTCTTCGTGGCTAAAATGTTTCTTATAGTAGCCTAATGAAAGTAGCTTAGACAGCCTATGCACTTGGCTACCCCCCCCTTCATCTTGATAACCTATCATATCATAATGCAATATGCACTTTCTCCGCCAATGAAATGACTTTTCCGCTGATGCAAAAAGCATGTGTGGGCGGGGGAAAATAATGATAACCACTTGTCACGATCGGATGAAACCTCTGTAGATAAAATAGTGCCAACTCAGCATGTTAGACATTAGACATTTCTAATGTGTATATATTTGCATCAGTGTGATTTTTATGGTATTAGTTTTCGTTAATCACCCTGATCTGCTTTAATGGGATGATTGTCACATTGTCTTGGATCAGGCCATACCCAGTAATCTGGCATATTTTGGTTAGTTAACAGCTTGATGTTGAGGTTAAAGGTTTAGTTTACCCAAAAATTAAAATTCTTTCTTTAATTTCTCGCCCTCATGTCGTTCCAAACCCGTAAGACTTTCGTTCATCTTCGGAACACAAATGAAGATATTTTTGATGAAATCTGAGAGATTTCTGTCCCTCCATTGGCAGCTACGCAACTACCACTTTGACACTTCAAAAAGTTCATAAAGAGATTGTAAAACTAATTCATATGAATTGAACAGTTTAATCCAAAATTTCTGTTGAGACTTGATCGCTTTATATGATGAACAGATTTCATTTAGGCTTTTATTCTCATATAAACATTCATCAATGCACACATTAGTTGTGGTAAATGGAAGCTCAAGCATGTTTGCTTGACGTGTGAGAACCAATGAGGTTCATTCTCGCATTACGCAGCACGTTTGAGCTTCCACAAGAACCAATGAGGTTCATTCTCACGTTACACAGCAAGTTTGAGCTTCAAGAACCAATGAGGTTCATTCTTGTGTTACGCAGCACGTTTGAGCTTCTGTAAGAACCAATGAGGTTCATTCTTGTGTTACGCAGCACGTTTGAGCTTCAAGAACCAATGAGGTTCATTCTTGTGTTACCCAGCACGTTTGAGCTTCCTCAAGAACCAATGAGGTTCATTCTTGTGTTACCCAGCACGTTTGAGCTTCCTCAAGAACCAGTGAGGTTCATTCTCGTGTTACGCAGCACGTTTGAGCTTCCTCAAGATCCAATGAGGTTCATTCTTGTGTTACGCAGCACGTTTGAGCTTCCTCAAGAACCAATGAGGTTCATTCTCGTGTTACGCAGCACGTTTGAGCTTCCACAAGAACCAATGAGGTTCATTCTCGTGTTACGCAGCACGTTTAAGCTTCCTCAAGAACCAATGAGGTTCATTCTCGTGTTACGCAGCACGTTTGAGCTTCCACAAGAACCAATGAGGTTCATTCTCGCGTTACGCAGCACGTTTGAGCTTCTATAAGAACCAATGAGGTTCATTCTTGTGTTACGCAGCACGTTTGAGCTTCAAGAACCAATGAGGTTCATTCTCGCGTTACGCAGCACGTTTGAGCTTCCTCAAGATCCAATGAGGTTCATTCTTGTGTTACCCAGCACGTTTGAGCTTCCTCAAGAACCAATGAGATTCATTCTTGTGTTACGCAGCACGTTTGAGCTTCAAGAACCAATGAGGTTCATTCTTGTGTTACCCAGCACGTTTGAGCTTCCTCAAGATCCAATGAGGTTCATTCTTGTGTTACGCAGCACGTTTGAGCTTCCTCAAGATCCAATGAGGTTCATTCTTGTGTTACGCAGCACATTTGAGCTTCCTCAAGAACCAATGAGATTCATTCTCGCGTTACGCAGCACGTTTGAGCTTCCTCAAGATCCAATGATGTTCATTCTTGTTACCCAGCACGTTTGAGCTTCCTCAAGAACCAATGAGGTTCATTCTCGCGTCACACAACGTTTGAGCTTCTACAAGAGCCAATGAGGTTCATTCTTGTGTTACGCAGCACGTTTGAGCTTCCTCAAGAACCAATGATGTTCATTCTCGTGTTACGCAGCACATTTGAGCTTCAAGAACCAGTGAGGTTCGTTCTCGCGTTACGCAGCACGTTTGAGCTTCCTCAAGAACCAATGATGTTCATTCTCATGTTATGCAGCACGTTTGAGCTTCAAGAACCAGTGAGGTTCATTCTTGTGTTACGCAGCACGTTTGAGCTTCCTCAAGAACCAATGATGTTCATTCTCGTGTTACCCAGCACATTTGAGCTTCAAGAACCAGTGAGGTTCGTTCTCGCGTTACGCAGCACGTTTGAGCTTCCTCAAGAACCAATGATGTTCATTCTCGTGTTACGCAGCACATTTGAGCTTCAAGAACCAATGAGGTTCATTCTCGCGTTACGCAGCACGTTTCAGTTTCCTCAAGAACCAATGAGGTTTATTCTCGCGTTACGCAGCATGTTTGAGCTTCTACAAGAACCAATGAGGTTCATTCTTGTGTTACGCAGCACGTTTGAGCTTCCTCAAGAACCAATGATGTTCATTCTCGTGTTACACAGCACATTTGAGCTTCAAGAACCAGTGAGGTTCATTCTCGTGATTAAAATTCATGTGATATTAGCATAATTTCATAGTGGCTAAACTTCCACAAAGTCCATTAAATTCCACAAAAGATTTGTGGAATCTATTCATTGGTTAAATTAAGCTTTGTTAATATTCAAAAAAAGAAATGTACTGCACATTTAATTACTCCATCTGCAATTTCTCCATTACATGTCGGATCCAATTGTTTTCCCAGATCACCAGAAGCTGGAACGGGAAGCTCGTATCTGCCGTCTGCTCAAGCATCCCAATATCGGTGAGTCTGAAACATCGGCCATTAAAGTTAGCTTCACAGATTTACCCGAACTTCTCCATTCATGATAAAATCAGTGTGAAATCCATCATCCGGGACGCAGGTGTGGCACGCTCAGATTTGAATGAGCTCGAGGGACACTGATATAGAAAGCTTTCCTGTTTATTTCATTTCAGCACATGAATCTGCTGTGAGTGAATGGCAAATGAAAGTATTTGATGATATTATTACTCTCTTTATCTTTAATGCAGTGCGGCTCCACGACAGTATATCAGAGGAAGGCTTCCATTACCTCTTATTTGACCTGTAAGTGTTTCCATATAATGTGGTGCATAATATCTCCCTCTCTGCTTTGTTTTTTTGTTCAGTGCGCTTCAGCAGACGCCCACCCACTCTACCTACCCCATAGCATCTCTCTTTATCTCTCTCTCTCTCTCTCTCTCCCGCTCACTCGAGAGCCAGTTTCCATAGCAACAGAGCCGGGCTGCCCAGTCGAAGAGAAATCCTGCAGCAGGGGTTTCCCCCCCGAAGCCCCAGTGATCTCTCTTCTAGAGGATTCCCCCATCCATACTGTTCTTGCTCACTCTCTCGCGCTCTTGCGCTCTCTCGCTCTCTCGCTCTCTCGCTTTCTTTTCCTGTCATACACAACCATGCACACACATGCATGTCTGTAGATTAATATTACAGCTGTCTTTAGTTTATCCTCTTTAACTGTGCTTGTTTATTAAATGCTGCTGTCTTCATGTATTCTTGTTTTTTTTTGTGTTTTTTTTTTACGTAATTTACTGTTACAAAGGTGAAGTATGTAAATTCTGCAGAATTAAAAATCATGCCATTGGATGAGCCAGTGTTTCTCTGTCAGGCTATTTACACTTCAGGGGAATCAACCTAACCTAGCATAGGAGAAAGTATTTTTCTTATACTAGTAGTAGTAAAAATGTATTCTTTTAATTTATTCCTTTTTGTAATTTATTTTATTTTATTTTATTTTATTTTATTTTCAAAAATATGTAAAACATTTGTATTATTAATAATTTATTTTAATTTGAATTTTTATTCTTTTTTTTATAAATAGTACTTTTATTAGTAGTAGATTTTTACATTTATTTTATTAATATTTTATTTTAATATATAATTTTTAAATCTATTTATGTTTACAATTTATTTATTTATTATTATTATTATTATTATTATTATTATTATAAGTAGTAGTAGTAGTAGTAGTAGTTTATTCAATTTAAAATATTTTATTTAACATTTGTTTTATTAATTTTTAAGGGTTAGTTTATTTAATAATATTTTATCAAAAAATTTCTAACATTTTTATTATTATTATTATTATTATTAATAATAATAGTAATAATAATTATTTATTTTATTATTTTAATTTGTATTCGTTTTTATTAGTTGTAGATTTTTACATTTATTTTATTCATATTTTATTTTATTTGATTGTAATATATAATTTTTTTTATCTATTTCATGTATGTGTTTATTATAATTTGTTTATTGTTTTATTATTGTTATTCGTTTATTCAATTTAAAATATTTTTTTTAGCATTTTTACATTTATTTTATTAATATTTTTTTATTTTATTTAATATTTTATTTTATTAATATTTTATTTCATATTCAATCAATTATTTTTAATTAGTTATTTTAATACATATTTTTTTATTTGTTTATTTTTTGGTTTTGTTTCGTTTTGTTTTCATTCTTATTTTACTTGACCATTTCATTGTACTCATTGCACCCAGCAAGGCTGCAAATGCTTTTGCAATATGAATGCAGTTTTTGCTATGCCAGTGTAAAGCACACCAAACTGAAGTTGAAGAATTACAGAATAAATTTGCATTTGAATGTGGTGACTGTGGTACTGATATCTTCTCTCTGTCCTGCAGTGTGACGGGTGGAGAGCTGTTTGAAGACATTGTAGCCAGAGAATATTACAGTGAAGCTGACGCCAGGTAAAACAGCGTCTCCATCTTCTCTGTTATCCAGTCCACACCCTCCCCACGACCATTTCCTCTCCATCCACATTTCTGTTTTTCTCTTTCATTCTCGTTTTGCCTGGATAAACATATGTGCTTTGTGCACATTTGAGTATAATATGCGAGCAATAGTTTTGTCCACATTATGTGAGTGATAAATTTGTTTTTTAAATGGCGGCAGCCTCTCTGTGCATCTACTTCTGCATATCCCTTTCCTCCAGTTTTCCCATCGGCTTCATTTTTGTTCCTTTCCATCTATTCCCGCTTTCAGATCTTCTCGCAGACGCACACAACAACACACACACACACACTGCAGTCACCCTCAGGAGAAAAGCTTTAATCAATTTGACTGTGTGGGAAAGCATGTGGGAGTGAGAGATACGGCGAGAAAACAGAAAGAGAATGAGAGATACTTACCGAGGGAGGAAACACAAGAGCTGGCGTGTGATGAGTCTACTGGGCTCCATGAGCTCATCAGCCATATTCGTGGGTAGAAACGTGTCACGATGCCGCCTGTCCACCATCAAGACGGTGAAATGTATCCGTCCCTGAGGGCCGTAGCCCCTCCACTAGAGCAATGACTGAAAGTAGGCCTCTAATTAACATACATAATGACGGTGTCAGCTCATATTCAGCCCTCTCCAGCACAACGCCATACATAAACCCGCACACTCGCTTCATGTTTCCATAGCACTAGAAATCCCTGACAGAAACTTGAAGTAATTTATAATATGTAATTTAGGTGTTTTGGGTGGTTGCTAGGTGATTGCCCAGGTGAAAAGTCCAGAAGTGATATTCTTGGTTTTTAGATACGGCTTGGGTTCCTTCTTTTTTGCCGTTTAATTGTTTACTAGTCTGATTGCTTAAACTAATAGCTTAAGGACACATGATTCATGGCTCAGTGAGGATTTTTTTTCTGTTTTTTGGCCACAAATTGATTAATGTTTACTTATAACTGTATGTTTTATTATTGGCTAGAAATGTATTTATTTAAATAACTACATACACTACCATTCAAAAGTTTTGGGTGAGTAGGACTGAAAGAATTCTCTTATGCTCACTGCATTTATTTGATGAAAAATACAGTAAAAACAGTAAAATTGTGAAATATTATTACAATTTAAAATAGTTTTCCATTTAAATATATTTTAAAATGTAATTTATTCCTGTGATCAAAGCTGAATTTTCAGCATCATTACTCCAGTCTTCAGTGTCACATGATCCTTCAGAAATCATTCTAATATGATGATTTGCTGCTCAAGAAACATTTCTGATTATTATCAATGTTGAAAACAGTTGTGCTGCTTAATATTTGAAAACCGTGATACATTTTTTTCAGGATTCTTTAATGAATAGAAAGTTCAAAAGAACAGCATTTATTTGAAATGTAACATCATAGATGTCTTTACTGTAACTTTTGATCAATTTAATGCATCCTTGCTGAATAAAAGTATTAATTAAAAAAAAAAATCTCAGTTTTTATATTGGCTATTTATTTATTTAAAATATATTCTGCCGAGACTAAAAAAGTACTTTTTTTTTTGTGCTGTGTTTTGCTGTCAAAATCTTTTATTCGGCTACATTATTTGAGTGATATAACAGCTAAATTTGCCACATAAATACATCACAGAAAATGAAATGTTTAAGTTTGTAAAAAAAAATGCTTGTACAGGATCAGCAAATGTAAGATTTTGAGTGTCAGTGCAGCACCGGCCTAAAATGAGTGACTTTTCTCCCAACTGGCCCGAAACACTCTCACACTGCAGTCCATCCTTATTAATGAGGCCTGTGTTAGATGTGTGTGAGGAAAACACTGTTAGCATCTCAGAAAGCAGTTGATACACTTTCTTAAACACCCAGACACACACACACAGATCATTTCCATATTTTCAGCAGCTACTCCATTTGATTCATCCACCCTTCCCTCCATTTCTCCTTCCCACGTGTGAGCGTCAGCTGCACAGCGCCCTCACAAGAAATGATGCGTCCCCGCCCGACTGCTTCTATTGTTCTGCGTCGTGTAACATCAGGGCTTTCGCCGTTATCACTCGTCTCATTTCATCACCCTCTTATCAGACAGTCTCTCTTATCTGTGTTGTTCCTGTGCCGCGCTCGTCTCCCTGTGACTAATTCACCACCTCCGTCACGGCTCTCTTCCCTCATCAATTATTTTTCTTGTTTCCTGTCTGTCCTCTCCTCTCTCGCTTGTCTTTACAGTCATTGTATCCATCAGATTCTAGAGAGTGTCAGTCACATTCACCATCATGACATAGTGCACAGGGACCTGAAGGTCAGTATGGGAAGTGCACTGGCCCCCTTGCATGTGTCATGTGATTCTTGCCTGTTTCGTGCCGCCCATTTGTGTGTCTGACTGTCTTGAACCGTACGTCTGGGACTTCAGGTGTGTTTCTGCACTCGATGGCTGTTTTCACACGTTTGAACGTTTGGTCTGAACCGGAGTTCGATTCCTCTCGTTTAACGTTGTGAGCCCTAGCAGCAATTTTTTTTTACCATTTTTTGCTAGAAAACAGGGTGGTAGAAAGCCCAAAATTGTAACCGTTGGTTTACTCATATTTTTAGTTGCCCTAGTTTTACTACCAACGCTTAAAATGCACAGGGAATTGCATTGAATGTAAATAAAACAAAGATTACTGGAGCGTGTTTCACAAGAAAATACTATTTCAGACTTTCCTCAATGTCACGTTTATTTCAATGTGTTTCTTGCCATTTCTTTGTAATTATTTGTGAAATTTGTGAAAATTGTTTCAAATGAAATCCTACACCAAATGTTTTGTTTCAGTGTGCGAGTAGTTTGGTCTGAATTCCTCTACAAATATTCCTCTACAAATATTCCTCTATTATTTGGCTATGATTCACAGTGCAATTTGTGCTGTACCATCGTAAACACGTGTGTTGCAAAAATAAGTTGTGATGCCTCAAATGATGCTTTAGTGCTTTCACCGTAAGGTTCTAATTTGCAACCTTAAAGGGATAGTTCACAAAAATGAGGGTTCTGTCTTCATTGCTTCATGCCGTTCCAAACCTGTAAGACTGGCTGTCTCGTAGAGCTGCACGATCAATCATTAAAAGATCGTGATCACGATTCAAACACCCACGCGATCTTATTTCTAAATGACAATGATTCCGCTTTATCTACTACAATGGCTGTTTCGTGTCACAATCGTCAGCAGCATGTATTTTGTACATGATAACTCACAAAAATCAGCTTATTTTTAAAATCAGTTTTCTGGGTTTACATGCAAACCAATAACCCGACAAGCCAAATGTAATAATTTGCGTATCTGAATCTAAGTATTTAATTTATGTCGGTTGTGATTGTTAAATAAAGCAGTAAAAACCAAAAAAAGAGTATTGTAACCATAGACTGTAAAAAAAATATGGACGTAGTGTCCGTGACGTCACCCATTAGTTTCTGAAAAGAGTTTTTGAATCCTCAAAGTCGGCCGTTGCCATCTTGGCACTCCCGGATAACTGACAATGGGCGATGGGATGTGGCTGGAGCTGAGGTGATGTGATGACTAACAGACAGCAGACAAACGGCAATTCACCCGTCACTCAAAATGGCCACGGCCTTAATCATGCAGAACTTTAAGGCTTTATATAATGCAAACAAAAAAAATTCACCCCCCTCACAGTTGTCATGAAGGGCATTAACCGTATAGACCAAAACCACAATTTGTACTAGGCTGTAAACGTTTTTTTCTGCTGTAAAGTTGGGCATTTTAACATGGGGCTCAATGAGATTCTGCTCCCTTTTGGAGCCTGTCTCTAGCGGCCAGTCGATGAATTGCAGTTCAATTCACTTCCGTATTGGCTTCAAGAGAAACTGGGGGAGGTTGCCGCGTGATTGTAACATGTCAGCGGGAAACTTACGGCTCATATATTATCCTACAGATGCAGCATTTTGACTGTACCACTTCTGCTTCTGCACGAGATGAGAGCAGTTATATTTTTTGGGGGTCAAGAAAGAGTCTTAGTTTGTGATATATTACCTCCTCCCTTACTGCAAAACGCTCGCTCTTCCTGATATGTGACGCGTTCCTGTCACATATCACACATGCGCACTTCAATAATCCGACAGAAATCAGGTTAATGCGTTTACATGCTGGGAGAAATCGGTGTAAGGGGCAAAAAAACAGTGACAATTGGTTTATGCTTAAGCCGTTTATGACTTTACTCCGATAAAGGAAAACGGGTTAACGCGTTTACATGATCACATGCACTGTCGGCTTAAGCATAATTGGGTTAAGAACGTGCATGTAAATGCACTCATTAATGTGGGCAGTGAAAACACACACTGCTTACGCTCCAGTGACGCTTGTGAAACAGGCTTTAAAGTTTAAACCAAAGACTTTAGGGACTTTGGTTAACCTTTGAAAGTACAATCATCACACTACAACATTCAAATCTGCGTTCGCACTGCCGCTGATCCAGAGAGAGCAGCTGCCATGTGAATGTACAGTATACAGCTTCACAAACAGTCTTTTCAACCACACATTATCGTTATTTATGCATTACAAACATTTAAATAGCAGTGGACCAATGTGTACTGGGATAAAAATGTATAGTTTGGGTATGAACATTGATATCTATATGGTAGCAATCAAAATAGAGCAAATCACCTTTTTGAAAGTGTTTTGACACGTTTGTATTGTATTGCTTATTGTTACGCCAGGAGGTGGCGACAAGAGACTGTTTAAAAAAGTTTGTCATTGAATCATTCATTCAAGAGATTCATTCACTAATGCTGATTCATCCAATAATGAAGTCATGGGTAATGTAGTTTTTCCACAAGAATTATGCTGTTAAACACGATTATTTTAAAACTACGTTGAATTAATGCGGGCTGACATCTTCAACAGAAGCAAATGCCATCGATTAACAACCTCGTAGCTCACAGTAGGTCTGTCTTTAAAGGTTTATAAGTTATTGTTCAAAATCAATTTCCCTATGGAGAAAATTAATGGAGTTTTTAACTTCCGAAACCTGACTATTGCACTCTGTATGTAGTTTTTAAGTTTTAGTTAACAATGACTATACTGATCCAAACGTTCTTCAAAATATCTTGTTTTGTGTTCCACAGAAGAAAGTCGTACAGGTTTGGAGCGACATGAGGGTGAATAACAACAGATAATTTTTGCATGAACTATCCATTTAATGTACTAATATGCACCCTTTTAGGGGTAGATAAGATATATTTGAGGGTTCTGCCCCATTGATTAAACCAACCAAATTGTGACGTCAAATGAACTTGGGTTTGCAGCAGACGCACTAGTGTGAAAACAGCCTAACTGCTCTTGATGCACTGAGAGTATCTCCTCACCCGTTCTGTCTTCTGCTCTCTCTTTGTTTCTTGTATCGCTGTCTTTCTTCCTCTCTGTTGTTTCAAAACAGTGTCATTTATCTTTGCAATTGGGTAATTCTCGGGCGCGTGTAATGTATTGTTTCATTCAAGCCTGGCATTCAGGATGACAGAGTGCCACTGTTTTGTTTAATAGTCACTTGAGTGAAGGGCTCTTACAGAGTCTCGCAGTTTGTTGTGGTCTTGATTCAGAAGCTCAAATAAAGCTGCTGACTGTATCTGCTCATTTCAACCAGACCTCCACCCACTTTGAGAGGGGAAAACAGGAGGTTAGCGATGCCATATGACCTGATGTTAATGCATTTGATAGGCCTGACCTCTTGACTTGCTGACAGAGGAAAAATAGTCAGGAACATTGCACTTTTATTGCTCAGGAGACTTAATTGAGTTCTCATTTATTTCATTTACCCATCGACTTTGTCTCAGGTTTTTCTCCTAAAATTCCAGTAAGAGTATAGAGCCATAAAATTAATATGGATTGCATAGATCAGATAATTTGATCATGTGTGAATTTGATATTTGAGTACATATTGAGACTTGCGAATCTCAATTTTGGGGTCATATGCTCTAAAAACAATAATAATGTAACATTACTCATAGGCTCTAAAAACAATTGTAGTGTAATGTTATATGTTTTTATATGATTGAGTTTTTTAACATGTAAAATGGGTGATTATGTGTTATTGTTCCAGCCATCAATCATTTTTATTGTCTTCCAATTAGGGATGCACCGAAATTTCGGCCGCCGAAAATTATCGGCCGAAAATGGCATTTTCGGTTTTTGGCCGAAAGAGAAAAAAGGCCGAAAATATGAGCCGGCGATCAGGTTTCACTCTCTCGCAGCATGTTTTGTAACTTTGCGAGCGGCTCCGCTTCCGAAGATGCACCGTGTTCCGCTCCGTGTTTGCGCCGCGTGCAGACATGACATTTCTCTAGACTTGTTTCTGTTTGCACTAGCCCTACTGTGCTGTAATATGGTATGGTATGGTATAGCCGTGCTGGGGTAAAATGACGCTACCCTCTCATTCACTAACCCGCTCCTCGCTCTCTGCTCACATGCTCTGATAATAATAGTTTTCTAGGACTATACATTATTTTGATAATTGGTCAAAAAATAAATCTGTTAAATCTGATTCTGTTGCATAGAACTGAATGAAGAATAATATATTGTTATTAACATATTGATATTAATTAGTGCTGGGGAAATATTTATCGTGATTAATCGCATCCAAAAAAAAAGTTTGTGTTTACATAATATGTGTGTGTACTGTGTATAATTATTATGTATATATAAATACACACACATGCATGTATATATTTAAGAAATATTTGCATGTATACACTGTGTATAAATATATAATTTATCTTATATATAAATATAACTTTTTTTTATAAAAAATATAACATTTTTATTAAATATATACATGCATGTGTGTGTATTTATATATACATAATAATTATACACAGTACACACACATATATTATGTAAACACAAACTTTTAATTTTGGATGCGATTAATCACGATTAATTTTTCCCTAGCACTAATATTAATATATTGATATTTAATATTATTTGAATATAGGCCTATTTTCTGTCTAATTATTGTGTGTTACTTTAAATAAAAGTGTGGTTATTTTATTTTATTGGCTTGTATTTTTTTAAATTCAGATTCAGTAAAATTATTGAATTTAATTAAAACATCTAATAATAATACAATTATACAAAAAACTAATTTAAAAAGTAATTTTCTGTTTCGGTTTTCGGCCAAGTGTATCCAGAATTTTCGGTTTCGGCCCAGAATTTTCATTTCGGTGCATCCCTACTTCCAATTGATATTGATGAAATTGCTGTGCGACCAGAGACGAGTTCAGCACTCAGTGGTCTCATTTAGAGCAGAGTTAAGTCTATAGTTCAGTCATGTGCATCATTTTTGATTGTGTCTAATATGATAAATGTCTCATTCAGTAAAGAGACACTGATGGTGAAAAACAAACCCTCAAAGGAAAAGTGACAGAGAAGTTAGTTGAACAGATGTGGCTCATTTCATCATCAGATCAAGTTATAATGAAATGAAATTATCTGCTGAAGTATCTTAGAATTGCACTTGATCTAGTATTTGCAGGACAAATATAGAGTAAGTCTATTTAGTGATAGATAGATAGATAGATAGATAGATAGATAGATAGATAGATAGATAGATAGATAGATGGTTAGATGGTTAGATAGATAGATGTTAGATGGATGTATGGATGGAACGATAGATAGATGATGATAGATGGATGGAACAATGGATGGATGGAACGATAGATAGATGATGATAGATGGATGGAACAATGGATGGATGGAACGATAGATAGATATAGATGGATGGATGAAACGATAGATAGATATAGATGGATGGATGGAACGATAGATAGATGGATGATGGAATGATAGATGGATGGATGGAGCGATAGATGGATGGATAAGTGGAACGATGGATAGATGGAATGGATGGATGGAACGATAGATAGATGGATGGATGGATGGATGGATAGATGGATAGATGAATAGATAGATAGATGGATAGATAGATAGATGGATAGATGGTTAGATGGATGGATGTATGGATGGAACGATAGATAGATAGATAGATAGATAGATAGATAGATAGATAGATAGATAGATAGATAGATAGATAGATAGATAGAACAATGGATAGATAGAACAATGGATAGATGGAATGATAGATGGATGGATGGAACGACAGATAGATGGATGGATAGGTGGAATGATAGATGGAACGATGGATATATGGAATGATAGATAGATGGGTGGATAGATGGAACGATGGATGGATGGATGCATGTATGGATGGAACGATAGATGGATGGATGGATGGATGGATGGATGGATGGAACGATAGATAGATGGATGGATAGGTGGAATGATAGATGGAACGATGGATATATGGAATGATAGATAGATGGGTGAATAGATGGAACGATGGATGGATGGATGCATGTATGGATGGAACGATAGATGGATAGATGGATGGATGGATGGAACGATAGATAGATGGATGGATAGGTGGAACGATGGATGTATGGATGGATAGATTTATTTATTTATTTTTGTTTTTCCATGTCCGGAAGTTATTTACAGTTGAAGTGCTAATAATTACCACCCTCAGATTAATTTTCATCTGGATAATTTGTCTCCCAAAAGAAGGCAGTTGAGGAGTCCTAGTGTAGAAGAACCAGAAGAACGGTTTTGTATGTTCCAGTTTTACAACATGTACGTACACACACACACACACACACACACACACACACACACACACACACACACACTCTCAGTAAATCAGCAGCACACGCCTACACAGGCTGACTCACGCCGTCCACCTCCCTCTCCTCACACACCGGTACATTTCCTCAAGCTCTATCTCACCACACAACTGCCAAAAAACACTCCAGTCCACTGCAGCGCCAGAGCCTTTCCAGGGCCGCCTGCCAGACTTACCTCTCTTTTTGCAATTCTTTCCCGTCTCAGTCTTTCTCTTTCACCTTCTCTCCATCTCTCCTGATGCTCGCTCTCGTCGTGGGTGGTGAGATCGTCTCACCCATGAGAGCAGTTTTAAGTGTGTAGTGTTAGCTAGAGCTTCCTGTGTCAGTAAAATAGGGTTTCTGTACGCAGGAAAAGCATCATGTCTGCTGTTTCAAAAGACGTAGATGCAGGTTAACACGTCTGCAGACTGAGTCTATAATAGAGAAAGAGCCTTTAGTTCATCCATAAGTGTCAGAAAACTCTTGTGTCAAGGGTCTCTGTTTTGGGTGACGGTGGTTGTCTTCCTCAAGTCCCAAGTTGCTTTTAGATATGTGCTATTTTTTTAATGTGTTTGAACACTAACCCTTCAGTTTTCTTTGCAGATAAGATAAATCCAAGGGTGAATCTCCCGAAAATTTTACTCTGAAATCAAAATAAGGAATTAATTAGCCAAACTTTGATAACTTGTGCCCTTTGATTACGACAATACACATTTGGGATAAAAAGTGCTTAACTGGCATGAAAATGTCTCAACAATTTTAAGAATTTTATTTTAAATGTTATTTATTTTATTTGTTTGTTTGTTTTATTTATTTAAAATATAGTGAAAAATAAATAATAATAATAATAATAATAATAAATAATTTGTAAAATACTTTAATTTATTCACAATAAATATAATATAAATAAATTAAATAAACAACAATAAAATATTTATAATATATAAATAAACAAATAAAAAACAATTTTAGGAATTTTATTAATTTTTTTTATTTATTTAAAATATAATAAAAAAATTTAATAATAAACATTATTTATAACATATTCTAATTTGTAAAATAAACTATTATTTGTTTGTTTGTTTTATTTATTTAAAATATTTTGAAAATAAATAATATTAAAAAATAATTTGTAAAATAGATTATTTATAAAATAGCCTATTTATTTATAATAAATATAATACAAATAAGTTAAATAAACATCAATAAAATGTATTTATGATAGATAAATAAATTAACGATTTTAAGAATTTTTTTTTTTAATTTTATTTGTTTTTGTTTTTTATTTATTTAAAATATAATGAAAAAATAAAATTAATAATAATAACAATAAAAATAAGGTAAATGACAATAAAATGTATATATATATATATATAATTAAATAAATAAATACAATTTTGATTTGTGGGGGAAATGTGACCTGGACAAGTTGTAGGGAGATTCATCCTGTAGATAAAAGTCTTTGCAACACTTTTTACAAGATTTAAAAGAAAGTTTTTTGGAAGAGGGAGTCACTTAAAGTATTTTATTATGTTTGGCGAAGAAGATGTATTGTTACATTATTAGTAGCTCCTTGTAATCGCCCTGCATTTCCTGCCTGTGCCTGTGCACGAGAGAATGGCATTGCTCAAACTAACATGCGCCCCCCTGGTGTTTGCATGCAGTCACTGCATCCAGCAGATCCTGGAGGCGGTGCTTCATTGCCATCAAATGGGCGTGGTGCACCGAGATCTCAAGGTGAGTGACAGGTGATTTGTTTGTCTGTGCGTGTATTTTGCATGCTTTAATGTCCAAATGTGCCACGTATGCTGTACGATTATGAGATTCGGATTGTGAGATGGTTTATAATCAGTAGGAGGTGTGGCTTAATACTCAGGATCCGATTTAGCATGGGTGTCTGTGCTGTTGCGTGCATGTCTTGCTTAACTTCAGATTGTGCTAGTATGTTAAATCAATTTTTTGCTGTTTTTTTTCATGTAAATTTAAATGCAATTTGTTTGAAGACTTCACAAACAAGTTGACTCTGAACTACAATGGGATATCATTCACTGGCAGTAAATCATTTACAATGTGATCAAGAATGTCTATTAATAAAGTAAACAGGGTCAGTTTTGATTTCATGTTGCTTCTCTTCCTAATTCTGCTTTAGTTTAGAAGTTGCTTTTTTATATTTCGAAGAATCAGGTTATGCGAATCTCAGTCTGGATGCGTTTCCAGTGTTGTTTCCCCGGATGCTGCTCAAGGTCATTGAGTACATCACACCATCCTACAGATCCTCAACAAGAACGCATTTTAAATCATGAGCCCGAAACGTCGAGATGCCATCTGAGCTCCCCGAATAGCTCCAGCAGATGGCAACGGCGGTTGAGTGTCAGAACACAGAGTCCATCCGTCTCTTTTTCAATACGGCATCTGTAGCAGGAGAAAGAAAGAGAGCAAAGATTGAGACTGAATAAGTTTCCCATGGTGCTTTGCTCCTCTGGACCCAATTTCCCACCTGGCTCAACTTCCACCAGAGCAGAGAGAACGTAACCTACTTAATAACAGCACACACACTCTCACGCTGAACATTGTGTGGAGGTGTGAATGTGTGTGATAAGTGGGATGATGTATTATTAACCGATACGTCTAAGTGAGGGACAGCTGGTTACGTGACAACCTGTATGTGCGTTTTAAGTTCGACATGAAATTAAAATGGACCCTATTGGATATCTTGATACCGTTTGGTAAATGTTCTGTGTAAAGTTTGGGGTCAGTTAAATGTTTTTATGTTTTTGAAAGAATTCTTTTACTCACCAAGGCTGCATTTATTCAATCTAAAATGCAGTAAAAACAGTAATATTGTGAAATATTATTACAATTTTAAAAAAAAACTGCTTTACATTATAATGTATTTTAAAATGTAATTTATTCATGCATCATTACTCCAGTCTTCAGTGTCACATGATCCTTCAGAAATCATTCTAATATGCATTTCTGATTATTATTGTTGAAAACAGTTGTGCTGCTTCATTTTTTTGTGGAAACCGTGATAAATTTTTTTCTTTGAATAAAAAGTTCAAAAGAACAGCATTTATTTTAAAACAGAAATCTTTTTGTAACATTATAAATATCTTTAGTTTTGATTAATTTAATGCAACCTTGCTGAATAAAAGTATTAATTTCTTTAAAAAAAAAAATCTTACTGACTCCAAACTTTTGAATGGTAGTATGTGCATATTTATACTATGTACAGTTTTTAAGTTCAACATGAAATCAAATCAACCCTAGTAGATTAAATGTTCTCAGTGTTCTATGTAAAATTTAAATATCTATGGAAGTAAATTGTGTTGTGCGAAACTAAGCTAATTTTCCTGAAATCTTTATGTAACACCAGTGGGATCACAGAGGGCCCATCCTGTCAGTCAAATCGACTGTGTTAAGCTAAAGATAATCCAGTCAGGTCTCAGAGGAAGCTACTGTGAGGAACACTGGGATAGAATGACCGTAAAGAGCAGCCTTAAAGATGCCGTTCAGGAAGAACAGGAACTCAGGATCCAGTTCTCTCATCTTTCCATCTGAAAGTGGAAAGTGAAAATATTACTATACAACGTTAATTAAATAAAATCATCAGGGAGTCAAAGTTTCTACATTACTAGTGATAATATAACAAAAGTTTGCACACACAGGTGTGTAAAATCACCTGCAGAACAAATGCTAGCATTGCTTAACACAGAGGTTTTCAACCATTTTGACTCAAAGGCCCCTCGTACTTCAAGACGATATTATATATACACACACACAAACAGAGGCCACTTTATTGGGTTAAATGGTAAATGGACTGCATTTATATAGCGCTTTCAACAGACCCATGGCCACCAAAGCACTTTACATATTGCCTCACATTCACCCATTCATTCACTCATTCATACACCGACGGCGGTGTCAGCCATGCAAGGCGCCATCCAGCTCGTCGGGAGCAGCTGGGGTTAGGTGTCTTGCTCGACACTTGAGCCACTGCCGCCCCGACCATTTAACGGGTTAACCTTGCTAGTACCGGGTTGGACCCCCTTTTTCCTACAGAGCTGCCTTACTTCTTCGTGGCAAAGATTCAACAAGGTGCTAGAAACATTCCTCAGAGATTTTGCTCCATATTGACATGATAGCATCACGCAGTTGCTGCAGATTTGTCGGCTGCACATCCATGATGTGAATCTCCCATTCCAGCACATCCCAAAGCTGCTCTACTGGATTGAGATCTGGTGACTGTGAAGGCCATTTGAGTTTAGTGAACTCACTGTCATGTCCAAGAAACCAGTTGAGATGATTTGAGATTTGTGACATGGCATGTTATCCTGCTGGAAGTAGACATCAGAAGATGGGTGCACTGATCATAAAGGGATGGACATGGTCAGCAACAATTACCCAGGCTGTGGCGTTTAAACAATGCTAAATTGGTACTAAGGAGCCCAAAGTGTTCCAAGAAAATATCCCTCACTCCATTACACCACCAGCAGCCTGAACCGTTGATACAAGGCAGGATGGATCCATGCTTTCATGTTGTTTATGCCAAATTCTGACCCTACAATCTGAATGTCACAGCAGAAATCCAGACTCATCAGACCAGGCAATGTTTTTTCAATCTTCTATTGTCCAGTTTTGATGAGCCTGTGCTAATTGTAGCCTCGGTTGCTGTTCTCAGCTGACAGGAGTGTCACCGGTGTGTCTTCTGCTGCTGTAGTCCGTCTGCTTCAAGGTTGGACATGTTGTGTGTTCAGAGTCTGCACCTCGGTTGTAACGAGAGATTATTTGAGTTACTGTTCCCTTTCTATCCGCTGAAACCAGTCTGGCTGTTCTCCTCTGACCTCTGGCATCAACAAGGCATTTTTGCACACAGAACTGCCGCTCACTGGATATTTTCTGTTTTTTGGACCGTTCTCTGTAAACCCTAGAGATGGTTGTGTGTGAAAATCCCAGTAGATCAGCAGTTTCTGAATTACTCAGACCAGCCCATCTGACACCAACAAGCATGCCACGTTTAAAGTCTCTTAAATCACCTTTCTTCCCCATTCTGATGCTCAGCTTGACTTCAGTAGATCATCTTGACCATGTCTACATGGCTAAATGCATTGAGTTGCTGCCATGTGATTGGCTGATTTAGATATTTGTGTTAATGAGCAGTTGAACAGGTGTACCTAATAAAGTGGCTGGTGAGTGTGTGTGTGTGTGTGTGTGTGTGTATATATATATATATATATATATATATATATATATATATATATATATATATATATATATATATAATATATACATACAGTGGGGAGAACAAGTATTTGATACACTGCCGATTTTGCAGGTTTTCCTACTTACAAAGCATGTAGAAGTCTGTAATTTTTATCATAGGTACACTTCAACTGTGAGAGACGGAATCTAAAACAAAAATCCAGAAAATCACATTGTTGCATTTTATTGCATGACATAAGTATTTGATCACCTACCAACCAGTAAGAATTCCGGCTCTCACAGACCTGTTAGTTTTTCTTTAAGAAGCCCTCCTGTTCTCCACTCATTACCTGTATTAACTGCACCTGTTTGAACTTGTTAACTGTATAAAAGACACCTGTCCGAACACTCAATCAAACAGATTCCAACCTCTCCACAATGGCCAAGACCAGAGAGCTGTGTAAGGACATCAGGGATAAAATTGTAGACCTGCACAAGGCTGGGATGGGCTACAGGACAATAGGCAAGCAGCTTGGTGAGAAGGCAACAACTGTTGGCGCAATTATTAGAAAATGGAAGAAGTTCAAGATGACGGTCAATCTCCCTCGGTCTGGGGCACCATGCAAGATCTCACCTCGTGGGGCATCAATGATCATGAGGAAGGTGAGGGATCAGCCCAGAACTACACGGCAGGACCTGGTCAATGACCTGAAGAGAGCTGGGACCACAGTCTCAAAGAAAACCATTAGTAACACACTACGCCGTCATGGATTAAAATCCTGCAGCGCACGCAAGGTCCCCCTGCTCAAGCCAGCGCATGTCCAGGCACGTCTGAAGTTTGCCAATGACCATCTGGATGATCCAGAGGAGGAATGGGAGAAGGTCATGTGGTCTGATGAGACAAAAATAGAGCTTTTTGGTCTAAACTCCACTCGCCGTGTTTGAAGGAAGAAGGAGGATGAGTACAACCCCAAGAACACCATCCCAACTGTGAAGCATGGAGGTGGAAACATCATTATTTGGGGATGCTTTTCTGTAAAGGGGACAGGACGACTGCACCGTATTGAGGGGAGGATGGATGGGGCCATGCATCGCGAGATCTTGGCCAACAACCTCCTTCCCTCAGTAAGAGCATTGAAGATGGGTCGTGGCTGGGTCTTCGAGCATGACAACGACCCAAAACACACAGCCAGGGAAACTAAGGAGTGGCTCCGTAAGAAGCATCTCAAGGTCCTGGAGTGGTCTAGCCAGTCTCCAGACCTGAACCCAATAGAAAATCTTTGGAGGGAGCTGAAGGTCTGTATTGAGGAGTGGGCCAAAATCCCTGCTGCAGTGTGTGCAAACCTGGTCAAGAACTACAGGAAACGTATGATCTCTGTAATTGCAAACAAAGGTTTCTGTACCAAATATTAATTTCTGCTTTTCTGATGTATCAAATACTTATGTCATGCAATAAAATGCAAATTAATTACTTAAAAATCATACAATGTGATTTTCTGGATTTTTGTTTTAGATTCCGTCTCTCACAGTTGAAGTGTACCTATGATAAAAATTACAGACTTCTACATGCTTTGTAAGTGGGCAAACCTGCAAAATCAGCAGTGTATCAAATACTTGTTCTCCCCACTGTATATATATGTATGTGTATATATGTATATGTATATGTATATATGTATGTATGTGTATATATATATATATATATATATATATATATATATATATATATATATATATATATATATATATATATATATATATATATATATATATATTTTTTTTTTTTTTTTTTTTTTTTTTTTAATATATATTTAATTACTGTGTGTGTGTGTGTGTGTGTGAATCCGCACACACACACACACACACACACACACAGACACACAGTAATTAAATATAAAAAAATTAAATATTTTACTCAAAAATAGCAGCTTCTATGTGCTAAAATACTTTAGAGCTTGACATAACTAAAAATAAATATATGAATAAATATTAACATTTACTATAGACATTTCCAGGATTTCTTAAGATTTTATACATTTCCATGACTTTTCCAGGACTAGAAATCCCACTTTTTTTTTTTTTTTAAGTTTTCTCATATATCCAGGTTTTTCAAGACCATGGGAGCCCTGGTTCTTAAATAAAAATAGTAGTTGTTGAGGGAACAATTTAAAATAAGCGATATGATGTCGGTTTACATCTTGGTTTCTAGCTGTTTGAGCTTATTTTAAAGCTATAAAATAATTTAAAGCCATCTGCTCAGGATCATTTATCTGCATTTTGTTTGTTAGGAGACGTCTTTGTTGACAGTTGAACAATTGCAATGCTAACGTCGTCATTTTGTTTCTTTTTATATTATGAGTGTCAACCATTGGAACTTTTGTAAATTAAGGTCAAAAGTCATAGATATCAAGTAGGAAGAGCTCATATGATTTCAAATGGAAAGCAGTACTACATCACTGGGAATTTGATAATTAATCATGATTTATAAAACAACAAAAAACAAAGTAGAAATCAGTATGAAAATGTGCTTGTAGTGAACTCTGCAGGTGACAGAACATGGCGCTGCCCAGCTCATATTTGGGAGCGGATTCTGTTTGTATGCTGTACCTCGCGCACAGCTGTGGTTGTATGTTATGTGTTAAAAGGTGACGTGTATCAGATTTTGGTTCAGCAGTAATATGAGTGCGCCCCTGATCTCCCCCTCAGCCGGAAAACCTGCTCTTGGCCAGTAAATGCAAGAACGCCGCTGTCAAGTTGGCCGACTTTGGCCTGGCCATTGAAGTACAAGGGGACCAGCAGGCCTGGTTTGGTATGTGGTCACTTTAAACTCTCCCAAGCAAAAATCCTCAACTGTTGTGCATGATTTGTTTAATATTTTGCTATTTCCAAGCACACTCTGATACCCAGTCAACATCCAGACAGCGTTGAGATGGAAAAAGAGTCTGTTGCATTTTTAGACGTGTATTTTTTACTTTCCCATGCAGGGTTCGCTGGAACGCCAGGTTACCTTTCCCCAGAAGTGCTACGAAAAGAGGCTTATGGGAAACCTGTGGACATTTGGGCATGTGGTGAGTCACACGCTTCCTCCCGCTAGAGTTCTTTGCATCTATTTCCATCCTCTTCCTCTCTCGCTGGCTCTCTCGACACCCCGCACATATTCAGACGCATCAGCTCTCAGATGTGGAGAGCACTTTCCGGCAGGTGTTGTCAAGAGGCTGTTGCCAAGCGCTGCTTTCCCCACCGTCGTGTTTCACGTCCACTTTCTCTAGAGTATCTCTAGTTGAGCGGTTTAATTACTTTGCTGATCAGTAGGTGGGATGGTGTTTTTTTTTTTGGTCTGTGGTTGGAATATTCGGATTAATTTCAACTAAGTGGTTCATTAGGACAGTTCATATATCAATGAAGCAATTCACAGATTCACAGTCATTCTCAAAATGTAACACTCGAAAGTGTTCCCCATGTCGCATTTTATGCTTGTTTGTTGTCACAAAATAAATGTTTAGTTAATTTAAACTGTTTATCAATCTTGGACTCAATTTGATTTACATTTTATATTATATGCCTCTATATAAGTAAACAGTATAATTTACATTTTTTAAATATATATTTTTTTAAATTTTATTTAATGTAATATATTTGTATTAATTTTAAATTATGTAAATTATATAATAAAATAAAATAAAATTATTAGTGCTGTCAAATCAATTAATCGCGATTTCGTGTGTGTCTGTGTGTGTGTATATATATATATATATATATATATATATATATATATATATATATATATACACACACACACACATATATGTATAATTGTGTGTATGTATATGCAATATATATACAATATATATATATATATATATACACGCATACAGACTTTTTATATATATATATATTAATATAATAATATATATACACATACGATTTAATCATGATTAATTGATTTGAAAGCACTAAAAATGATATTATTAAACATAAAATTAGACATCATTAAACGCGCAACTGGTTTGATAAAATTTGCCATTTTAGTTTATATTTATTTAGTATTTTTTATAATTTATATTATATTATTTACATTTGTTAAAATATTTGTTTATATTTATATTTTTTCAGTTTAACGCGTAAAAAATATTTAACGCAATTAACGCAGCATCCGTTTTTTCTATCATCCTTTGGCTGCGTTACATTATATAATCACGCTCTTATCCATGTAAATGCTTTAGAACCATTCCAGTGCGACAAGACAAAAGATAACGCGCTGTCTGTGAATGTCCTGGGCGCGTCTCAATCAGCTCCCTAGTTTCCTAGGTGGTGAATCAGTATATCGTGTACATGAATGTGGCCGACTCCCTGATCAGTGCCCTGACTACTGAACTAGGGAGTGGATTGAGACGGACCCCTTGTCTGAAAGACACGCGCCAGAATCGAGTTCGCTTTCACGCTTGAACGAACAATAACACACAGAATTATGCCAAAATGCCCATTTTGTCGAGTATTCTCATAAGAGCAGTTTTAAATGAGTTAAATAACGTCTTAAATGAACATGAAGAGTTGTGGAGAAAATGAGATGCGCGTGACAGCGCATCAGATCCGCATGATGTTCGGCAGCGGCAGATCTTAAAGGAACAGCAGCGACTAATTCTGTCTGTCATTGATGTTAATCACAGAACAAAGGTAACAGAGAAAATTGTAGCTTTAATAAGGAGTTATTTTATATTTAATTTATTATTTATGCAGTGCAGACAGTTTGATAACTTCAATTTTAACTTTAACTAATCAATTTCTGTATATTTCTTACCTGTTAGACAGTTAGGAAGGCCACAGGTAAATTTGACATTTAGTATAATGGGTTTATGTGAAGATTGTTTTAAGTTCACTTGAAATTGATATAGTTTTTAATTATACTGTAATGCTGAATGTCTATCATTAAAAAAAAATCAATTTCAGAGATATCAGTAGCAGTTTTAGTATCAGTGATATATATAAAATTAGGGGAAAAAAAATATATATATATAAATATATAATTTTATGATAGAATTTAAAGAATTGCAAAGAATCTGGTAGAAGTGACATGTCTATAATGTCATTGCAGGAGTCATCCTGTATATTCTGCTGGTGGGGTATCCTCCATTTTGGGATGAAGACCAGCACAAGCTTTACCAACAGATCAAAGCCGGGGCTTATGATGTGAGTCCTCTTTTGGTTTCTATCATACAGTACAGCTTGTGGAGTCAAAATATAACCGTGTTCCTATGTTTCCTGTAGTTTCCCTCCCCAGAATGGGACACGGTTACCCCTGAAGCCAAAAACCTCATCAATCAGATGTTGACCATCAATCCAGCCAAGAGAATCACGGCGCAAGAAGCCCTTAAACACCCGTGGGTCTGCGTGAGTATTACCGGCCACCGACCAGCACAAAATACCAACACACACCAGAATACATATGCTTAAAGTCAACATGACACCCATATTACTTGTGGTATGTTTCAAGATGAAACTAAATTTTGTGGCTTTTCCCTTAATATTATCCATTCATAATAAGACCCAGAATGTGTACTATGTAAATAGGATCAGTTTTAGTTACATATTAACTTTAACCCCCCCCAAAAGTATATGCAAGACAAATCTTATAATTTGAATCAATAAAATGATTCCTCTGTTTCCCACAGCAACGCTCCACCGTGGCGTCCATGATGCACAGACAGGAAACAGTCGAGTGCCTGAAGAAGTTCAACGCAAGAAGGAAACTCAAGGTCTGCTGATGTCTCAAAGTCATTATACCTGCAACTTCATCTGTATATGAAAACCACCACTTGATTCCACTGTTTACCTTACGGTCTCTTTCTCGCGTCTAGGGTGCGATATTGACCACCATGCTGGTGTCGCGCAATTTCTCTGGTAAGTTCACATCAAGCCATTAAGTATTAAATCACTAGACAAACTGTTGCATAGACATTGTGCCAAGACAAAACCTACATCACTCGACCAACTGCGCTAGATAAACTATTTGACTTCTTGAGTAGAGGAATAAAAAATGACATCATTAAATGAATCAGACTTCTATTTTAAAAGCCTCAACACAAACTCTTATTTTAGAATTATATACTATTTCTAATTAGCATTTCCTTTTATATTATTACTTTTAAGTTTTAGTAATTTATGTGCTTTTTTTATTTTTATTTTAGTTTTAGTAATTTTAGTATTTAATTAGTAATTTAGTTATTTCTAATAGTTGCCAAGGCAGCATTTCTAATTTTTGTGTAAGCATTTAAAGTTTAAATATTTATTATTTATATCTAATATTTATATTTTATTTTATTTTAGTTTTCCCCCCCCAAAAAAATTCAGTAGTTTTAGATAACAATAACAACACTGACTCTTAAAGGAATAGTTCACCCCAAAATGAAAATTGTGATCATACTCAACTCAATAGCTTTTTGTAAGAGTAAAAGTTTTTTTCCATATCACTTGTGTATATAAAATGTAGTGGACAAGTAAAAGGGAGCTTTTATTATGCTTTTTGGATGGTCATCACCATTCACTTTTATCGTGTAAAAAAGAGCAGCATCAAAATTCTGTCTGACGTCTTTTGTGTGCGATGGAGGAAAGGAAATCAGTCAGTTTGGAACAACATGAGGGTGAGCAAATGATGACAGAGTTGTCATTTTTGGGTGTACTATCCCTTTAAATGATCTATTTAAATATTTATGCTATTAAAAAATCCTGCCTTGTGGTTTGAAGCATCAGACACTTCAGTACAAAAGGAAATCTCACAGCTAAGGGAGCAATACGCAGTTTCTTATCCGACTGTTCGATTTCGAGAGCAGCTGGACGTTCACAGCCGGGCCGTGTCCTGACAGATTGATTCAGAGACGTGTGGTTCTGTAGGAAGTGCGTGCCGTTTGTGAGCAGCGGGCCACGTATTTTGGATGTTTGTGGCTATGCCAAATGCTGGCGTTTATAATAACATGTGATTTATATCTGCTGTAATGAAGCATCTGCTCTCTCACATCCCAACACACACACACACACACTTTCACTCGCTCGCACTTCAACAGCAGGCTGGTGGGCGGAAGCAACAGTGTTCCTGTTTGAGGAGCGTTTTAGATGGCCTCTCTCTCTTTCTTGCTCTCTCCATCACCCGTCCTCTCTCTGCTCTCATTACTGTAATTACCTCATCCCGCGGGGTGACTCAGTGGTAGAGGAGGCGTGGGAGTGTCCGAGCGTCACTCCACGCACTTGCCCTCATATGTCATTCCTTTATCCTTTATTCGGCCTCTGTTCACTCTCTTTTTTTTAAACGGGACATTTTATTTTTTCCTTTTGAAGTTCAGTTATAATTTAGTCAAGGTTTCTTGCACCTTAAACAGTAATTTAGTTTTTCATGACTCTTTTCCATCCTTTTTTATTATGGTATTATTATTGTTAGAGAGAAATTGAAAAATTTTAATCATCAAAAAAAAGCATAATAAATAAATCTGTTTTGGCTATTTCATAGTAGAAAAAAATAGTAGAGAAATTGGCCATGATTAAAGAAGAAAAATAAAAAATAAAATAAAAGTGTGTGTTTGCATAATATGTGTCTGTACTGTATATAATTATTATGTACACTCACCTAAAGGATTATTAGGAACACCTGTTCAATTTCTCATTAATGCAATTATCTAATCAACCAATCACATGGCAGTTGCTTCAATGCATTTAGGGGTGTGGTCCTGGTCAAGACAATCTCCTGAACTCCAAACTGAATGTCAGAATGGGAAAGAAAGGTGATTTAAGCAATTTTGAGCGTGGCATGGTTGTTGGTGCCAGACGGGCCGGTCTGAGTATTTCACAATCTGCTCAGTTACTGGGATTTTCACGCACAACCATTTCTAGAGTTTACAAAGAATGGTGTGAAAAGGGAAAAACATCCAGTATGCGGCAGTCCTGTGGGCGAAAATGCCTTGTTGATGCTAGAGGTCAGAGGAGAGTGGGCCGACTGATTCAAGCTGATAGAAGAGCAACTTTGACTGAAATAACCACTCGTTACAACCGAGGTATGCAGCAAAGCATTTGTGAAGCCACAACGCGCACAACCTTGAGGCGGATGGGCTACAACAGCAGAAGACCCCACCGGGTACCACTCATCTCCACTACAAATAGGAAAAAGAGGCTACAATTTGCACAAGCTCACCAAAATTGGACAGTTGAAGACTGGAAAAATGTTGCCTGGTCTGATGAGTCTCGATTTCTGTTGAGACATTCAGATGGTAGAGTCAGAATTTGGCATAAACAGAATGAGAACATGGATCCATCATGCCTTGTTACCACTGTGCAGGCTGGTGGTGGTGGTGTAATGGTGTGGGGGATGTTTTCTTGGCACACTTTAGGCCCCTTAGTGCCAATTGGGCATCGTTTAAATGCCACGGCCTACCTGAGCATTGTTTCTGACCATGTCCATCCCTTTATGACCACCATGTACCCATCCTCTGATGGCTACTTCCAGCAGGATAATGCACCATGTCACAAAGCTCGAATCATTTCAAATTGGTTTCTTGAACATGACAATGAGTTCACTGTACTAAAATGGCCCCCACAGTCACCAGATCTCAACCCAATAGAGCATCTTTGGGATGTGGTGGAACGGGAGCTTCGTGCCCTGGATGTGCATCCCACAAATCTCCATCAACTGCAAGATGCTATCCTATCAATATGGGCCAACATTTCTAAAGAATGCTTTCAGCACCTTGTTGAATCAATGCCACGTAGAATTAAGGCAGTTCTGAAGGCGAAAGGGGGTCAAACACAGTATTAGTATGGTGTTCCTAATAATCCTTTAGGTGAGTGTATATATACAAACCCGATTCCAAAAAAGTTGGGAAACTGTACAAATTGTGAATAAAAACAGAATGCAATGATGTGGAAGTTTCAAATTTCAATATTTTATTCAGAATACAACATAGATGACATAGCAAATGTATAAACTGAGAAAATGTATCATTTTAAAGGAAAAATAAGTTGATTTTAAATTTCATGGCATCAACACATCTCAAAAAAGTTGGGACAAGGCCATGTTTACCACTGTGTGGCATCCCCTCTTCTTTTTATAACAGTCTGCAAACGTCTGGGGACTGAGGAGACAAGTTGCTCAAGTTTAGGAATAGGAATGTTGTCCCATTCTTGTCTAATACAGGCTTCTAGTTGCTCAACTGTCTTAGGTCTTCTTTGTCGCATCTTCCTCTTTATGATGCGCCAAATGTTTTCTATGGGTGAAAGATCTGGACTGCAGGCTGGCCATTTCAGTACCCGGATCCTTCTACGCAGCCATGATGTTGTAATTGATGCAGTATGTGGTCTGGCATTGTCATGTTGGAAAATGCAAGGTCTTCCCTGAAAGAGACGACATCTGGATGGGAGCATATGTTGTTCTAGAACTTGGATATACCTTTCAGCATTGATGGTGCCTTTCCAGATGTGTAAGCTGCCCATGCCACACACACTCATGCAACCCCATACCATCAGAGATGCAGGCTTCTGAACTGACCGCTGATGACAACTTGGGTTGTCCTTGTCCTCTTTAGTCCGGATGACATGGCGTCCCAGTTTTCCAAAAAGAACTTCAAATTTTGATTCGTCTGACCAGAGAACAGTTTTCCACTTTGCCACAGTCCATTTTAAATGAGCCTTGGCCCAGAGAAAACGCCTGCGCTTCTGGATCATGTTTAGATATGGCTTCTTTTTTGACCTATAGAGTTTTAGCCGGCAACGGCGAATGGCACGGTGGATTGTGTTCACCGACAATGTTTTCTGGAAGTATTCCTGAGCCCATGTTGTGATTTTCCATTACAGTAGCATTCCTGTATGTGATGCAGTGCCATCTAAGGGCCCGAAGATCACGGGCATCCAGTATGGTTTTCCGGCCTTGACCCTTACGCACAGAGATTGTTCCAGATTCTCTGAATCTTTGGATGATATTATGCACTGTAGATGATGATAACTTCAAACTCTTTGCAATTTTTCTCTGAGAAACTCCTTTCTGATATTGCTCCACTATTTTTCGCCGCAGCATTGGGGGAATTGGTGATCCTCTGCCCATCTTGACTTCTGAGAGACACTGCCACTCTGAGAGGCTCTTTTTATACCCAATCATGTTGCCAATTGACCTAATAAGTTGCAAATTGGTCCTCCAGCTGTTCCTTATATGTACATTTAACTTTTCCGGCCTCTTATTGCTACCTGTCCCGAATGTGTAGCTCTTATGAAATCCAAAATGAGCCAATATTTGGCATGACATTTCAAAATGTCTCACTTTCAACATTTGATATGTTATCTATATTCTATTGTGAATAAAATATAAGTTTATGAGATTTATAAATTATTGCATTCCTTTTTTATTCACAATTTGTACAGTGTCCCAACTTTTTTGGAATCGGGTTTGTGTATATATATATATATATATATATATATATAATGTATGTGTATATGTGTGTATATATATATATATATATATGTATATGTGTATATATATATATGTATATGTGTATGTATAAAAAATATTTTAAATATAAAAAAAGTCTTAAATATATACATGCATGTATGTATATTTATATATACATAATTATACACAGTACAGACACATATATTATGCAAACACAAAACTTTTATTTTGGATGCAATTAGTTGATTAATCGTTTGACAGCACAAATTTTTATATATTTATGTATTATATATTTATTTACATTCTTTTATATTTGTTTTTTTATATTTTATTATATATAATATCAGATCAATATATGTATGTGTGTGTGTATATATATACACTCACCTGAAGGATTATTAGGAACACCTGTTCAATTTCTCATTAATGCAATTATCTAATCAACCAATCACATGGCAGTTGCTTCAATGCATTTAGGGGTGTGGTCCTGGTCAAGACAATCTCCTGAACTCCAAACTGAATGTCAGAATGGGAAAGAAAGGTGATTTAAGCAATTTTGAGCGTGGCATGGTTGTTGGTGCCAGACGGGCCGGTCTGAGTATTTCACAATCTGCTCAGTTACTGGGATTTTCACGCACAACCATTTCTAGAGTTTACAAAGAATGGTGTGAAAAGGGAAAAACATCCAGTATGCGGCAGTCCTGTGGGCAAAAATGCCTTGTTGATGCTAGAGGTCAGAGGAGAATGGGCCGACTGATTCAAGCTGATAGAAGAGCAACTTTGACTGAAATAACCACTCGTTACAACCGAGGTATGCAGCAAAGCATTTGTGAAGCCACAACACGCACAACCTTGAGGCGGATGGGCTACAACAGCAGAAGACCCCACCGGGTACCACTCATCTCCACTACAAATAGGAAAAAGAGGCTACAATTTGCACGAGCTCACCAAAATTGGACAGTTGAAGACTGGAAAAATGTTGCCTGGTCTGATGAGTCTCGATTTCTGTTGAGACATTCAGATGGTAGAGTCAGAATTTGGCGTAAACAGAATGAGAACATGGATCCATCATGCCTTGTTACCACTGTGCAGGCTGGTGGTGGTGGTGTAATGGTGTGGGGGATGTTTTCTTGGCACACTTTAGGCCCCTTAGTGCCAATTGGGCATCGTTTAAATGCCACGGCCTACCTGAGCATTGTTTCTGACCATGTCCATCCCTTTATGACCACCATGTACTCATCCACTGATGGCTACTTCCAGCAGGATAATGCACCATGTCACAAAGCTCGAATCATTTCAAATTGGTTTCTTGAACATGACAATGAGTTCACTGTACTAAAATGGCCCCCACAGTCACCAGATCTCAACCCAATAGAGCATCTTTGGGATGTGGTGGAACGGGAGCTTCGTGCCCTGAATGTGCATCCCACAAATCTCCATCAACTGCAAGATGCTATCCTATCAATATGGGCCAACATTTCTAAAGAATGCTTTCAGCACCTTGTTGAATCAATGCCACGTAGAATTAAGGCAGTTCTGAAGGCGAAAGGGGGTCAAACACAGTATTAGTATGGTGTTCCTAATAATCCTTTAGGTGAGTGTATATATATATATATATATATATATATATATATGCATGGGTGTCAGAAGCAAAAAAAATGTGGGTGGGTCCTCCCCCAGAACATTTTTACTGGAGTAGATTCCATTTGCATTGTGCAAATAGCCCAAAATGACGGAAGACTCCAAATGATCTAAAGTGGCAATAGTGTAGGGGTAAGACACATGGCACATGGCAGAAAGTTTTGACGCAAATCGACCCGAGGTTCAAATCCGCCTTTTGCCGAACTCACTCTACTTCCTTTTCCCATCGCATATCAGATCGGAAAGGCATTTATTTTCAATAAAATAAAGAAAATATCCGAAAAGTGAAAATAAAGCGTCTAATGTGTGTTTAATAATAGTGTTTATCGGTTAATGGTAGGTGAACAGAGACAGCTGAATTAGAGACGGTAAAAGTGAGTGGGTCCAATATCATTGGTCTTAAAAAGTGGGCGGGTCTTGTCCCACCCAGATACAATCGTTCCGACGCCCATGTATATATGAGCTGTATGCAGGTCGTGTTAACTGACTATATTTTGTCACTTTTTTTTTTTCTGAACTGACTGAATTATATTATATTATATTATATTATATTAATTATATTATTAATTATATTATGTATAGATTTTTTGCTTTCTACTATGAATTTGCCAAGTCCAGTTAAAGGGTTAGAACTAACCCTGGAGTGATATAGCCCTCTTAATCTCTGGTGAGAGTCTTTTTTTTCTTCATCTCTTGTTTACCTCCTCTCTGTCATTTATTTCCCCCTGTATTTCTACTCCTTTCTCACAACACCGAAACTCCAACCCCCAAATAAATGCTTTGCCGTGGCGTAGATCAGCGCTGGCGTAAGTGGCGCATTCCCCGCTGATAGGAGAGAGTGGCTCCCTGAGGAGAGCTTGACAAGAAAATGAGCCTTTTCTTTATTCCAGAATGACAGGGGAAACCTTATTATATGATTACTACTGTAATGGACTCTCAAAATCCCTCTCTGGTTGCAGACAGCAGCGTGTGTTTCCAGCTAACTCTCTCCATGCTAACAGACTCTATCCTTTAGTTTCTCTCTCAACGTCTATGTCAGTGGTTCTCAACTGGTGGGCTGTGACCTAAAAATGTATCTAACTACAAACATCAAAGGCCGTATGTCTGCGGTATTTTGGTGTAAAATTGTCTGACGCTTGGCAGAAGATCAGGTTCAGCACATTCACTATAAATGTTTTCCGTCAACTCAGGGTTTGATCGTATAATTAACTCTGCAGTGCGTGTGTCTGAAAATGTGATATCTGCAGCGAACAACCAATCAGCAGTCACATGAAACATGGAAAGCATCAGTTTGAAGCACAATTCACTTTCTGCTGAAGATTAGGAGATACAGTGGGGAGAACAAGTATTTGATACACTGCCGATTTTACAGGTTTGCCCACTTACAAAGCATGTAGAAGTCTGTAATTTTTATCATAGGTGCACTTCAACTGTGAGAGACGGAATCTAAAACAAAAATCCAGAAAATCACATATGATTTTTAAGTAATTCATTTGCATTTTATTGCATGACATAAGTATTTGATACATCAGAAAAGCAGAACTTAATATTTGGTACAGAAACCTTTGTTTGCAATTACAGAGATCATACGTTTCCTGTAGTTCTTGACCAGGTTTGCACACACTGCAGCAGGGATTTTGGCCCACTCCTCCATACAGACCTTCTCCAGACCCTTCGGGGCTGTCGCTGGGCAGTACGGACTTTCAGCTCCCTCCAAAGATTTTCTATTGGGTTCAGGTCTGGAGACTGGCTAGGCCACTCCAGGACCTTGAGATGCTTCTTACGGAGCCACTCCTTAGTTGCCCTGGCTGTGTGTTTCGGGTCGTTGTCATGCTGGAAGACCCAGCCACGACCCATCTTCAATGCTCTTACTGAGGGAAGGAGGTTGTTGGCCAAGATCTTGCGATACATGGCCCCATCCATCCTCCCCTCAATACGGTGCAGTCATCCTGTCCCCTTTGCAGAAAAGCATCCCCAAAGAATGATGTTTCCGCCTCCATGCTTCACGGTTGGGATGGTGTTCTTGGAGTTGTACTCATCCTTCTTCTTCCTCCAAACACGGCGAGTGGAGTTTAGACCAAAAAGCTCTATTTTTGTCTCATCAGACCACATGACCTTCTCCCATTCCTCCTCTGGATCATCCAGATGGTCATTGGCAAACTTCAGACGGGCCTGGACATGCGCTGGCTTGAGCAGGGGGACCTTGCGTGCGCTGCAGGATTTTAATCCATGACGGCGTAGTGTGTTACTAATGGTTTTCTTTGAGACTGTGGTCCCAACTCTCTTCAGGTCATTGACCAGGTCCTGCCGTGTAGTTCTGGGCTGATCCCTCACCTTCCTCATGATCATTGATGCCCCACGAGGTGAGATCTTGCATGGTGCCCCAGACCGAGGGAGATTGACCGTCATCTTGAACTTCTTCCATTTTCTAATAATTGCGCCAACAGTTGTTGCCTTCTCACGAAGCTGCTTGCCTATTGTCCTGTAGCCCATCCTAGCCTTGTGCAGGTCTACAATTTTATCCCTGATGTCCTTACACAGCTCTCTGGTCTTGGCCATTGTGGAGAGGTTGGAGTCTGTTTGATTGAGTGTGTGGACAGGTGTCTTTTATACAGGTAACGAGTTCAAACAGGTGCAGTTAATACAGGTAATGAGTGGAGAACAGGAGGGTTTCTTAAAGAAAAACTAACAGGTCTGTGAGAGCCGGAATTCTTACTGGTTGGTAGGTGATCAAATACTTATGTCATGCAATAAAATGCAAATTCATTATTTAAAAATCATACAATGTGATTTTCTGGATTTTTGTTTTAGATTCCGTCTCTCACAGTTGAAGTGTACCTATGATAAAAATTACAGACTTCTACATGCTTTGTAAGTAGGCAAACCTGCAAAATCGGCAGTGTATCAAATACTTGTTATCCCCACTGTAGTTATGAAAAATATCATGATTTTAAATTCATTTAAAAAGCCGGAAAAAAAACTGCAGCTGCCATGAAAGCTTGAGAAGGCAGCTGAAAGAAAATATCTGGCTGTATTAATGCAAGTGAATCAACTAAATGTATTTAATTAATAATTTATATAGGTTCACAAAGAGCTTAAAAGAAAACACATTTAATGCGATTTAGTTTCTTTTTACGTGCATTCATAGTGGGGGTGGGCAATATGGCCAAAAACGTAATTTTATTGTACGATAGCAATATATATTATGATAGTTATTTTTGCTGGGAATAAAATTATGGTAACGTCGTTACTTTAAATACCAATTCTTGATACCAATTTCGATACCGCAGCAAAAGCTAATACTAGCCTCTAGTATAAGTAAAAAGCTTTCAATTAAAAACAATTATGGAATTAAACCATTAATCAGTCAGTAACAATATAAGAACAAATGACAAGCAATATGGCAAAAAAATACAGCAGAAAAATGTAATAATTTTTTTTAAAGGGAGATCTAACAGTAGTATTCAAGTGAGAAATTTAATAATGTAATAAATGTAAAATAAAATACTGCATAGACTTCACTGTATTAAGCTTACATTGATCCTTATTAAAACTAAAAACGTTATTCAGTCAAGGCCATGTAACTAATTTAATATTTACTGTATATATTTAAAAATATTGAATAATACTTCACAGAGTCATTATTAATTCGAATTTTAGCATTTTAAATCAATTATTTACTAAAACAAGCAATTCACAATTCAAAAATGCATGTTTCATGATCGATTCATATGCATCCGCAGGATTTGTAATCAATGCATCGAGAGAACAAGTGAATCGTTTTACTTACCCAAAATATAAAACCAGAAGGTTATATGTAGCAGCTTTTTGAACCCAAAAAAACTCATGGAAAACTTACCTGGGTAGCCACTAAATCTGGCTTTCTGAAATTGGCACTTTTGAGCACTACGCAATATTGATTCTGTGTTGGCACAACCAGTTGAGAAGCAGTGGTCTATGGCACGATGGGCATATGTGTGTGTCTGTGTGTGTCTGGCAGTGGGCAGGCAGACCACGGCACCCTCCTCAGTCTCTGTGGCCGCCGCTGCAGCTGCCGCTGCGGCAGGTACCACCGCCGGTCTGGTGGAACAAGGTAGCCCTCGCCCCCTCACGTCACATGAAGCTCACCATCCCATCCATCCATCTATCTATCCATCTATCCATCTATCTCCTCTGCTTCATGTTCTCTTTCTCATGATTCATATTCAGCATGGAGCTTGGAGCATGTCACAGTTACAGCGGTCTCGTGTTCAGCACTGCGGGCGCCGCTGGCTGACTTTGGGAATGGCCATTAGATCTCTCTTTCTTTATTCCTTCATTTCTCTCTCTTTGTCCTCTCCATCTCTCTCTTTTGCAGGCTTCATAAAGCCCCGTTCACACTGACTGCGATTGCATCGCTGCAGGTCACCTCGTGTAGCTGTATTGTTGATCGTTGTGGGCGTTCGTACTGCCCTCGGCTGCGTAACCAGCCATTGTTTGTAAAAATCTCATCACAAATGGAGCAGCTAAAAATCTGAGTTCAGGAGGGGAAAGTTTTTTTTTTTATTTGCAGCAGTGAATAATGCATCATATCATGAACAAGATGCGTGATTATAAATGCATGAAACAGAATTGTTTAGAATGCACACAGTTTCTGACACAGTTTATATTAGATCAACTGGTAGAGAAAGATGCTTGCAACGCCAAATGCATGGGTTCAATTTCCAGGCAATGCATCTATTTATAACATGTATAGTGTTGCAAAACATTTCTTTTTCAAATGCTGTTACTTTGAACCTTCTATTCATTGAAGAACCCTGAAAAACTCACGGTTTACACAAGAATATTAAGCAGCACAACTGTTTTCAACATTGATAATAATAATAAATGTTTCTTGAGCAGCAAATCATCATGTTAGAATGATTTCTGAAGAATCATGTGACACTGAAGACTGGAGTAATGATGCTGATAAAATCAGCTTTGATCACAGGAATAAATTGCATTTTAAAATATATTCAAATAGAAAACAGTTATTTTAAATTGTAAAAAAAAATTCATAATATTACAGTTTTTAATGTACTTTTGATCCAATAAATGCAGCCTTGGTGAGCATAAGAGACTTCTTTGAAAAAAATTAAAACATCTTATCGACCTCAAACTTTTGAACATCAGTGTACCTGAAGTTGTTTTTGATAAATTTGGCATTTGCCAAATGCATTTGGATCATATAGAACAGTGAAATCACTCCTATTAGTGGTTGCTGCTCTATTTGCTTAAATTAAAAATACATTTTTTACCTTTTGTTGCTTCGCTAAACATGCCCAGGTTGCATCGCCAGTAGTTTCTGCTCAAACCAGCAGCTATTAATAAAAGTAAACAATTTCTCATTATTTTGTTGCTACAAATCACTATCAGTGTGAACAGCCCACAAAATCATCTCTCTTTTTCTCTTCCCTGCTGGAAAAGCCAGGCCAGTCAAGTTGTTGTTGTTGTTCCCGTTTTTTTTTTTTTTTTTTTGCTGATCTAAAATGGTTTACCAGGTCTAAACAACTTGGCCAAGATGGTCTACCAGATCAAAACCACTACCCACTAACCATCTAGACCAGCATATGTTAAGCTTAGACCAACATATTTCCACATAGCCAGACTTTTGATTATTTGCATCATCGTCTTGTTTAAGCTGAACTTTCATTGTTTCTGTCCTCACGTTCACATGCGTATGAATAGAAGTGAATGGAATACAAAGTCTAGTGTGACTGCAGATTCAGATAGAAAAAGACCATCTGACAGTTAAAACAGTTCATTTTGTTTTAATGTGATGTTTATGTGCAGGTAAATTTGAAATCGCTAATGCCTAAAAATAGATTTAAAATGGCAATTTCAGCAACTGGTTTAAGCTGGATTTTCCAACAAGGTCCTCTCTCGCACTCTCTCCACTTGCTCCATCCATCCATTCGCTGATCTGTCATCCTTCAGTCGTGTCCTGCCTCTTTTCTTCTTCCCTTGGGTTTCTTTTGTGTGTCAGATCTCTTGATTATAGGTTTCTCTCTCTTTCTCTTGCCTGCCTGCTGATGACTGAACGTTGCACGCGAGCACACGCATGTCTTGTGATGCAGCAGAAGCCTGATGTGATCTGATCCGAGTGCATGAGTCTCAAACCTGTGTGTTCGGGAAAGGGGGTTCAATGTCCTTTCAGCATTAAATTCTAGGATTGTTTGCAACACTTTTACTCTTGGCTGATTCCAGCATCTATGCAGCAAGTTTTCAGTGATGGTTAAAGGAATAGTATTAGCTTATTTTTAGCTTAATGTCTGTGGACTGCTGTTGATTACCACAGATCATTTTTTGCTTTTATTTTTAAATGTACATTTTCACAGAGCTCCTAAAGCAGAGCTCGTCAAATCAGGTCCTGGAGGGTCACTGCCCTTCAGAGTTTAGCATCTCCAACCCTAATCAAACACACCTGAACAAGCTAATCAAGGGCTACAGAGTTACAGGTAGATGAGTTTGATCAGGGTTTGAGCAGGACCAGATTTGAGGAACCCCGCCCTAAAGGGACATGGTGATGGAAAAAAATATGAGATGGGAGGAAAAAGTATAATGTTTAAAGTTGCAAAAGTTTTGCAAGGGGAAGGCAAAGTTTCTCGGGGGGAAAGCAAAAGTTTCTCAGTGGAACACAAACGTTTCTCGGGGGAACGCAAAAGTTTTTCTGGGGAACGCAAACGTTTTGCGAGGGAACGCAAAGTTTCTCAGTGGAACACAAACGTTTCTCGGGGGAATGCAAGCGTTTTGCGAGGGAGCGCAAAGTTTCTCGGTGGAACGCAGAGTTTCTCGGTGGAACGCAAAGTTTCTCTGGGGAACACAAACGTTTTGCGAGGGAAGAAATTGTTTGGGGGAACACAAAAGATTTGCGAAGGGAATGCAAACGTTTTGCAATGGAACGCAAAGTTTCTCGGTGGAACACAAACTTTCAAGGGGGAACACAAAGTTTCTCGGGGCAACGCAAAAGTTTTGCGAGGGAACACAAAGTTTCTAGGGGGAATGCAAAGTTTCTAGGGGGAACGCAAAGTTTCTCGGTGGAACGCAAAGTTTTTCGGGGGAACACAAAGTTTCTCGTGGAACGCAAAATTTCTAGGGGGAACGCAAAGTTTCTCGAGGGAACGCAAAGTTTCTCGGTGGAACGCAAAGTTTCTCGGGGCAACCCAAAAGTTTTGCGAGGGAACGCAAAGGTTCTCATGGGGGAACGCAAAGTTTCTCGGGGGAACACAAAGTTTCTCTGGGGAACGCAAAGTTTCTCTGGGGAACGCAAAGTTTCTCAGTGGAACGCAAAAGTTTTGCAAGGAAACGTAGAAGTTTCTCGGTGGAACGCAAAAGTTTTGCAAGGAAATGTAGAAGTTTCTTGGTGGAACGTGAAGTTTCTTGGGGGAATGCAAAGGTTTTGCGAGGGAACGCAAAGTTTCTTGGGGGAACGCAAAAGTTTTGCAAGGGAACGTAGAAGTTTCTCAGTGGAATGCAAAGTTTCTTGGGGGAACACAAAAGCATTGACATATTATTTTCCATCACCATGTCTCTATGGGCTTCATATATTTTTATTAAATATTTAAATTAAAAGTGTTTTTTATAGATTTTTTGCCCTGAAAGTATATTTCTGTAATCGTGTTTTGCATTCATTTATTCATACTGAGGGAATTTTTTTTTTTGTGGTAAAGTCAACAGCTGCAGATACAATCCATAGACATTATATTGAAATTAATCTGGAATATGTGGTGCATTTTCGAACATAATAATACTTTGTGGTCCATTTATATTTGGACAGCATCTGTAACACAACTGTTTACCCATAGTGCATTGCTTCACAATTTTAAAATAATTCCTAGCAGTCAGAATTGTTAATTTTGATAATTTTTATCTGTTTTATAGAGTCTTTTTTTTCCCCACAGATGCCCATCTCTGCGTCTCTACTCCACATCTTTACTGTTTTTGTGTGTGTCTCTCAGGTTTTAGGTGAATCAGGTTTGTTGCCACCTCTAGGTGTCACTCCAATTGTGTCATTGAGGAAAAGGCTTGATAATGGCACAACATGGCAAAGATAAGGATTTGAAAATAAAACCAAAGATGGAAAATAAACCTTTGTTATATGGCAGTTAAGAAACACACATTTGAACCCCCTGCCCTCGTCCAGACAAACACACTCCCATACTGATCTTTCTCTCTTAATCTTTTCTTTCTTAATCTCTCCCTCTCTCCATTCCTCTCTGCCTCTAACATTTGTGTCAAGGTAAGATTCTCTCTCTTTTTCTCTCTCTCAACCCTCCTTACCGTACAACCGTACAACACCTCTTATCTGCACGGATGAATAAAGTCAGGCGACTTTAGCTCGATAGAAACGCTAAAAATATTTCTTTCTATCTTGTCAAGGCAGCAAAGATTTAAAGCTCATATAGGATTTGCTGGCTCCATTTCATTTGATTTCATTTTAGTGATGTGAAGTTGTCAATGGCAGTTTTTATTCACTTTGACAAACTTAAACATTCTCACTTGTGGCAGGAAAACATAGCATATTATGGTAA
This sequence comes from Coreius guichenoti, assembly GCA_039654105.1. NCBI lineage: Eukaryota > Metazoa > Chordata > Actinopteri > Cypriniformes > Gobionidae > Coreius > Coreius guichenoti. The sequence goes on from CM077190.1 coordinate 30,123,401, forward strand.
CAGGTGTTCACCACCTCATGAGCCAAATATTTGAACGTATCATGCTTTAACTGCACTGTGTGTGTGTTTGTGGGTTTATTTAGCTGTACTTTGGGGATAAAATTGTTGCCTTGGTGAGCAGAAAAGACTTCTTTCAAAAACATTAACAAATCTTACCAACCCCAAACTTTTGAATGGTAATGTAAATGTTGTTGTTTTTTTTTTCATTCTAAAAATGGAAATTTGAATACAAAACAAAAGTTGAATTAGAGTTTAGGTTAGTTTTACACTGCAAAAAAAATTATCAATATTTTTGTCTTGATTTAATGTAAAAACATTCTTAACTACATTTACCTGAATACCTATTTTCATGTTTCATGTATCATGTTTATTTTTATTTATACTTTTATCTTGTTTTAAACCTAAACCTCAGGTAATTGATGCTAATTATGTTTAATGGATGTTTATTAGCTATTAAGTTGCATTATATAAAGTAGTATATAAGCAGAAGTCTATACTATACATTTAGCTAGGTAACTGTGTGTGTGTGTGTGTTTGCACTCTTCTGCATGTGCACCAGCGCATCCCCGTGCGTGTGCATGGCAGTCACCAACCCCTCACTCCTCGACGGGATGTTTCGATCACATCGCGTGATTAATTCTACCAGGTTTCACTCTGGGCCGCATCGTGCATTCACTAACACACAGCACACTTCTGCCCGTGATGCGTGTGTGTACGTGCGCTCCTCATGTAGTGTTTCAGGCGCCTTTAATCCTCTGGATGTAGGACGGGGGGGATTTCCCCAGCTGGCTTGGACTGTTATGTGACATATTTGGCCGAGCACCATTAGCGCTCCGGTAATGTTGACTGTTGCTCCCATCCCAGCGTGCTGATGTTTGCGCTTCCTCTCTCCCCATCTACAGCAGCCAAGAGCCTGCTCAATAAGAAGGCAGATGTCAAGGTAAGACCCCATTTATTCCCCTTCTCCTCTTCCCTTTTTCATACCCTTTTCTTTTTCTGCTCACATTCGCCAAGTTCCCCGTAGAGGAGGGATCCTGAACGTTTCGTGTCTGTTAAGTGGTGGAAGTATTGATGTGGCGTCCACTGCGTGTCTGAAGCAGATCTGTGTGTTTGCGTTCGCAGTGTCTGTCTTCATGTTCTGTGTGTGTGTGTGTCTCTTCTGCAAGATTAGATTCAAGTGTTCAAGTAAGCTGGACACTGAGGTAGTGGTGGGTGGTATAATAATCTTATTTCATAATATGAATAATATTAAATTAGTGTCCCGGTATATATCACAATATAGCTCTTTTTTCCAGAATTTCAGTCCAAAAATGTTTTATGAATTGCATAACCACATACCTATTTTGGATAATTCAGTGAATAAAATGGTTTACAGATAATCTAATTCTGTTTTCGATGGGCAGAAAGCGAAAGATTTTGCATAACAAATGAATGATAAATGTCAGCAATACAAACAGTAATTCAAAACAGTAATAAATATAAATATGATTGGATGAGCTGCAAGGTGTAAAATTGCCTTTTATACGAACAACTTGTGAACCAGTGTTATTTTAGTATTATTTATATGCTTTATTAATATTTTGAATTAGCTCTTATTTTTATAATTTATTTATTTTTATTTTTTTTGTTTTAGTGACTTTATTTTGTGCTTTTGTCATTTTAAATATTTCTATTTAGTGTTCATTTATTTTGGTTTTAGTTTTAATTTTAGTACAACTTAAACTTTGTTTCAGTAAATTGCTATTATGTATATATATATATATATATATATATATATATATATATATATATATATATTTTTAGCATTAGTTTATTTTTGTCAATAAAAAAAAAAAGTCAATATCTGGTGCGACCACCATTTGCCTCACGCAGTGCAACACATCTCCTTCGCATAGAGTTGATCAGGTTGTTGATTGTGGCCTGTGGAATGTTGGTCCACTCCTCTTCAATGGCTGTGCAAAGTTGCTGGATATTGGCAGGAACTGGAACACACTGTCGTATACGCTGATCCAGAACATCCCAAACATGCTCAATGGGTGACATGTCCGGTGAGTATGCTGGCCGGACCCCCCCAATACAGTAAAACTGCACATTTTAGAGTGGCCTTTTATTGTGGCCAGCCTAAGGCACACCTGTGCAATAATCATGCTGTCTAATCAGCATCTTGATATGCCACACCTGTGAGGTGGATGGATTATCTTGGCAAAGGAGAAGTGCTCACTAACACAGATTTAGACAGATTTGTGAACAATATTTGAGAGAAATAGGCCTTTTGTGTACATAGAAAAGTCTTAGATCTTTGAGTTCAGCTCATGAAAAATGGGGGCAAAAACAAAAGTGTTGCATTTATAATTTTGTTCAGTGTATATTGATATATTTATATTGAATTATATTTATTATATTATATTAAATGTATTATACTATTTTAAATTATATTATATTATATTATATTATATTATATTATATTATATTATATTATATTATATTATATTAATTATATTATTTTTTAATTCCGCTTTATTTTTAGCTAACAAAAACTATTTTTAAATGGTAAATTTAGTTATAGTTAATAGCAACTCTGGTTGCAACCTTAAACAACCTACACATGTCTGATTTTTCAAAATTGCATCATGGACATACTGCAGTAGAAACAATGTAGCAACTTTACCAGATGACCTGTTTTTGCTGTCGCACAGTAAACACGGTCATACCGCCCAGCCCAATTAAAAGCTTGGTTTTGTTAAGAACTTCTGCATCTTATCTCGTTATATATAATTCACCCATCACTCAGTCATTGTTCAAATTGTTCCTCGATCGGCATCAGTTCCATTCAAAGCATTCCGGAACTTTGTACGGCCCGGTGTGCGTCACACGGCATCAGGTGAACGTGCACAGATGTTGACCTCTGACCCGTAATGAGCTGTTAGAGAGAGTGCACTTGTAGGTTCATTTGTTCTGATAACATATAATCCTCTCAGACAGAGAAAAAAGGTCGGCTTTTTACCTCTATTGCACCACAGAATTAGAAATGAAACTGTGACTGCTCTCTATTAGGGATTGGATGTGGAGTCAATCTAGAGAATAATCCCCTCCTCTCGCAGCATTAATCATGCGTTAGGTAATCTTTTAGCGTGCAAGTTTTTATGAGGCCTGATGCTAAAAAGCTCCCCAAGGAAAATCCTGCGACTCTCTCCTGCACTGATGCTGCGTTTCTGTAACATTTAGTCCTGAATAAATGAGGATATTTGGGCTGAACTGTCTCAGTCATTATGCTTTCATTTTGTACAGTGCGTTACAGGTCACAGATCTTTAGCTTCACGGGCTGTCAATTTTCATTTCTGGGTGAACTGTAGAAGTTTTAGTAGTTTTGATCTGACATAGAAAGATAAAAAAAATATGTCCTGATATTATTTGCTTCCTCTTTTGACTTGCACAAAAAAAGTTTGGGGTCAGTAACATTTTTTAAATGTTTTTGAAGAAGTCTTATGTTCAAAAAGGCTGCCTTTATTTGATCAAAAATACAATAAAACAGTAATATTGTAAAATAAATTTAAAATAGCTGTTTTCTATTGTAATATATTTTAAAATGCTGAATTTCAGCATCATTACGCCAGTCTTCAGTTTCACATGATCCTTCAGAAATCATTCTAATATGATGATTTTCTGCTCAAGAAACTTTTATGTTGAAAATCAGATGTTTTTTCAGTATTCTTTGATGAATAGACAGTTCAAAAGAACAGCATTTATTTGGAATAGAAATCTTTTGAAACGTAAATGTTTATACTGTAAATTACAGTTCATGTAATGCATCCTTGCTGGTTAAAAGCATAAATTTTTTGCTGACTCCAAACTTTTGAATGGTATTGTAGTGACCAATACGTCTTGTTCATATTTTCTTTTCACTCCTTCTCATCTGACTGCGGTTAAGTCTGAATCAGCACGGCTCGCCGCCCACCATCAGCATTTCCGTCAGACTGTGTTCCCATCCTCAGCTCAGTTCAGTTCCTGTTAGCCGCGGAGTGAATCTCATCCACAAGTTCGCTCAAAACTGCACCTGCGGTGGGAATCATTAAAAAAATGTTTTAGTGCTCTCATTAGCGGCTCGGGCAGGTGTGATCTTTCATCACCCCTGTAATTGTCAACTGTGCTAATGAGCCACTTTCCGTCTCTCTCCGCCAATCATTCCATGATTCCTCCTCCCACGCCTCACTTTGGATCCACAATATCCATCCCCATCCAGATTATGAGTGTGAGGAAACAGCGGAGGGTGGGCCACCTCGATGGGAATGTAGCTCTCGCTCCAGGAATAGCTGACGGTTTGAACCCAGGGAGACAGAAATAGACACTTCCACTGCACCTCACTCATTGCTTAGCAACTGGCTCGCCACACTCCTCCATTCTGACATTTCCCTCCTTTTTTCTGTGCTCTCGTTTTCTTGCTGTCTTGCCGTTTGTTCTGCTGTGCGCTGAAGAGCATCACTCCGGGATGAATTGTGAGGGGAAGCATGCATGACCATGGTTTAACTCTTAGAGACCCTCATAAACACAAGTTCAGTTCGAAAGAAATAACAGATTCATGAAATGGACAGGAAGTAAAAGATGACAATAAATATAGACGGATATAAATTTAGATGTATCCCTTTCAGTTCATGAGTATGAATTTGATCTATATCAATAATATCTATCTATCTATCGTTCATTCACTTCTGTTCTATCGTTCATTCTATCCATCCATTTATCGTTCGTTCGTTCATTCGTTCATTTTATCGTTTTATCATATGGTTATTTTATCTACACTATATTGCCAAAAGTATTGGGACACCCCTCCAAATCATTGAATTCAGGTGTTCCAATCTCTTCCATGGCCACAGGTGTATAAAATCAAGCACCTAGGCATGCAAACGCTTCTACAAACATTTGTGAAAGAATGGGTCGCTCTCAGGAGCTCAGTGAATTCAAGCGTGGTACCGTGATAGGTTGCCACCTGTGCAATGAGTCCATTCGTGAAATTTCCTCACTACTAAATATTCCACACTCAACTGTTAGTGGTGTTATAACAAAGTGGAAGCAATCGGGAACAACAGCAACTCAGTCATCAAGTGGTAGGCCACGTAAAATCACAGAGCGGGGTCAGCGCATGCTGAGGCGCACAGTGCGCAGAAGTCGCCAACTTTCTGCAGAGTCATTAGCTACAGACCTCCAAATTCGTGTGGCCTTCAGATTAGCTCAAGAACAGTGCGTAGAGAGCTTCATGGAATGGGTTTCCATGGCCGAGCAGCTGCATCCAAGGCTTACATCACCAAGTGCAATGCAAAGTGTGGGATGCAGTGGCGTAAAGCACGCCGCCACTAGACTCTAGAGCAGTGGAGACGTGTTCTCTGGAGTGACAAATCACGCTTCTCTGTCTGGAAATCCGATGGACGAGTCTGGATTTGGCGGTTGCCAGGAGAACGGTACTTGCCTGACTGCATTGTGCCATGTGTAAAGTTTGGTGGAGGGGGGATTATGGTGTGGGGTTGTTTTTCAGGGGTTGGGCTTGGCTTCAGCATACCAAGACATTTTGGACAATTTCATGCTCCCAACTTTCTGGGAACAGTTTGGGGATGGCCCCTTCCAACATGACTGCACACCAGTGCACAAAGCAAGGTCCATAAAGACATGGATGAGCGAGTTTGGTGTGGAGGAACTTGACTGGCCTGCACAGAGTCCTGACCTCAACCCAACAGAACACCTTTGGGATGAATTAGAGCGGAGACTGTGAGCCAGGCCTTCTCGTCCAACATCAGTGCCTGACCTCACAAATGCACTTCTAGAAGAATGGTCAAAGATTCCCATAAACACACTCCTAAACCTTGTGGAAAGCCTTCCCAGAAGAGTTGAAGCTGTTATAGCTGCAAAGGGTGGGCCAACTCCATATTAAACCCTACGGATTAAGAATGGGATGTCATTTAAAGTTCATGTGCATGTAAAGACAGGCGTTCCAAAACTTTTGGCAATATAGTGTATCTATCTATCTATCTATCTATCTATCTATCTATCTATCTATCTATCTATCTATCTATCTATCTATCTATCTATCTATCTATCTATCTATCTATCTATCTATCTATCTATCTATCTATCTATCGTTCATTCACTTGTTTGTTCTATCGTTCATTCTATCCATTCATCCATCTGTTCTTTCTATCTATCATCCTTTCTATCTATTGCCCTATCGTTCTTTCGATCTATCACTTTATTGTTCTTTCGACCTATCGTTCTTTCTATCTATCGCTCTATCGTTCTTTCTATCTATCGCTCTATTGTTCTTTCTATCTATCGTTCTTTCTATCTATTGCTCTATTGTTCTATCTATCTATTGTTTGTTTGTTCATTCTATCATCCATCCATCTATCGTTCATTCACTTGTTTGTTCTATCGTTCATTCCATCCATTCATCATCCATACATCCATCTGTTCTTTCTATATTGCTTTATCGTTCTTTCTATCGCTCTGTTGTTCTTTCTATCTATTGCTCTATTGTTCTTTCGATCTATCGTTCTTTCGATCTGTCACTCTATTGTTCTTTCGACCTATCGTTCTTTCTATCTATCGCGCTATTGTTCTTTTTATCTATCACGCTATTGTTCTTTCTATCTTTTATTCTATCTATCGTTCTTTCTATCCATCGCTCTATTGTTCTTTCTATCTATCGTTCTTTCTATCTATCGCTCTATCGTTCTTTCTATCTATCAATCTATCGTTCTTTCTCTGTCTATCTGTTAAATCGTGAACATTGTTTTCCTCTGAAAATGACCTTGTGACTGTAGAGACACAGGAACAGTTCTGTCACTCACTCAGTCCCATCAGCCGGTTATTAAGATAGGGATGTTAAAGGATATCTGAGAAGAAAAGTCTTTAGGGGCTGTTCTGTACATTAGACCACATCAAAACCTCTTTTAACCACCCAAAAAAAATGCACTTTCTTGCCAAAAACCACACCTTCACCTTATCTCAACCTTCCTCCCTGTCATATGTCTGTCCGATTCTGTGCGATTAATGTTCATCTCAGCGTTCATCATAACATGTATTTTAACTCTCTCATTCCATCCCTCCATCACCTCCTTTCCACCCAGAAACGGAAATCCAGCTCCACCGTTCAGTACATGGTGAGAATGATATTTAATCCTAATCTCTTTATCCCTCCATCCCTTTCTCATTTCACTCTTGTTTATCCATTAATTCATTGGCTCATCCTTTTGGGCTTTTATGTCATTTAATGTACAATGTTGAATAAATCTGCTCTTCCTCTGTAATGATCTATATTGATTCTTCTCTTGCTCAAATGTCAAGTGATTGATTTAAAGGCTCAGATGGTATTAAATGGCTTCTCAAACGCAGGTGAGGGTCCTCAGACCTGCCGTAGTGTTCTTGCGTTGACGTTATTGATGATGTGTAGGGTTGTAGCGAGTCAATGTTGACCGCTGTTGTGTGTTTTAGATTGTGGCGCAGAATGTCTTTTGTGTTTGGCTTTTGTTATTGCGTCTGTGTGTCTGTGATTGTACTTCCTGTAGCTTCATAAGGACTCTCCTCCAGTTGTGCTTTCCTACTGCATCTTTCTCTAAGAAAACAATGGACCAAGCACAGATTTTCGAAAACTGTTTGCTTACTTTTGTTTGCTTTTTTTATTTTGAATGCTTTTATTCAGCTTGCAGGTCATAGCATCTTAAGCCTTTTTTTTCTGGTGCACAGTGGTCTAGCCATAACCAGCTTTATCAAGATGGTCTACCAGGTCAACTTTATCCTCGCTGGTTGGTTAACCATCTGGACTAGCAAATGTTCAGCTTGAACCACATATAAACCATATAAAACCAGCTATTAGAAACTGGTTTTAATTGGATGTTCCAGCAGTACAGTGTGATCAGTTGTAATTATTTTCCAAACATTTGTGAAAAACTTGTCCAGGCCACATTTCACATAAAAAAAAAAAAAGGAAAATTAAATTTGCTTAACGAAATGATGACAATTTAAAGGATCACTAAGATATTGCATTGTGAATTTTTTTCATGATAATTATGCACATTTTCCCAAAACGAACAAGTACTTTATTGCAATACAAAATTTAAATTCTGAAGTATTTATACACGATGGTAGTAGTATATTTTTTTTAATAATAATTACCATTTAAAAATAATGGGAATTACACACAAAAAACATGAATTACATAAATTAAGTTGCATTTATTAAAATGAATCATTAATGAATTAGTTACTTGATATTAATGTTAATTTTCAAATGAATAAATATATTATATATTATTTAAAAAAAATAAATAAATAATAATAATAATAATAAATGTTAATATGAAAATGCCCAGATACATTATGGTAATGAGAAATTTGGGGGGAAATGTGCTTAATTATGTGAAGTAAAGTAATGTAACAAAAACCTTAACATTTTAAGCCTAAGTGACAAATAAAATACCAAAATGTATTTGAAATACATTTATTTTATGCTAAGTGTACTACTAATATTTACATATTGATGTACTTAATATAAATACCCTGCCATTGTACTTTTGGTATGCTAAATTGATATACTTAAAGTCTGGAAGTAGTGCTGAGGTCCAACTAAAGATATACATAAGTACATTTGATTGTGCTGAATTGGAAATATTGCAAGTATACTTTAGGTATACTTTAAATATCTTGCATTTAAAGATATTATACAGTGATCATACTATCCTTACCAATAGTGATATTAAAACACATTTTAGGCTTAATATTAAGAAATGTGCATTGTGCAATAAAGAAGTATTCCAAATAAAGTTTAATTATAATATATACACTCACCTAAAGGATTAAATTATCTAATCAACCAATCACATGGCAGTTGCTTCAATGCATTTAGGGGTGTGGTCCTGGTCAAGACAATCTCCTGAACTCCAAACTGAATGTCAGAATGGGAAAGAAAGGTGATTTAAGCAATTTTGAGCGTGGCATGGTTGTTGGTGCCAGACGGGCCGGTCTGAGTATTTCACAATCTGCTCAGTTACTGGGATTTTCACGCACAACCATTTCTAGAGTTTACAAAGAATGGTGTGAAAAGGGAAAAACATCCAGTATGCGGCAGTCCTGTGGGCGAAAATGCCTTGTTGATGCTGGAGGTCAGAGGAGAATGGGCCGACTGATTCAAGCTGATAGAAGAGCAACTTTGACTGAAATAACCACTCGTTACAACCGAGGTATGCAGCAAAGCATTTGTGAAGCCACAACACGCACAACCTTGAGGCGGATGGGCTACAACAGCAGACCCCACCGGGTACCACTCATCTCCACTACAAATAGGAAAAAGAGGCTACAATTTGCACGAGCTCACCAAAATTGGACAGTTGAAGACTGGAAAAATGTTGCCTGGTCTGATGAGTCTCGATTTCTGTTGAGACATTCAGATGGTAGAGTCAGAATTTGGCGTAAACAGAATGAGAACATGGATCCATCATGCCTTGTTACCACTGTGCAGGCTGGTGGTGGTGGTGTAATGGTGTGGGGGATGTTTTCTTGGCACACTTTAGGCCCCTTAGTGCCAATTGGGCATCGTTTAAATGCCACGGCCTACCTGAGCATTGTTTCTGACCATGTCCATCCCTTTATGACCACCATGTACCCATCCTCTGATGGCTACTTCCAGCAGGATAATGCACCATGTCACAAAGCTCGAATCATTTCAAATTGGTTTCTTGAACATGACAATGAGTTCACTGTACTAAAATGGCCCCCACAGTCACCAGATCTCAACCCAATAGAGCATCTTTGGGATGTGGTGGAACGGGAGCTTCGTGCCCTGGATGTGCATCCCACAAATCTCCATCAACTGCAAGATGCTATCCTATCAATATGGGCCAACATTTCTAAAGAATGCTTTCAGCACCTTGTTGAATCAATGCCACGTAGAATTAAGGCAGTTCTGAAGGCGAAAGGGGGTCAAACACAGTATTAGTATGGTGTTCCTAATAATCCTTTAGGTGAGTGTATATCAGTAAGTCTCAAGCAATATCTCAGTAAATATGTTAATGGATTTGTAGTATACTTAGTATGAAATAAATGCATTTTAAATACGTTTTTGGTATCGTTTTTTTCCTCTAGGGAATGGTCCCAAGAATAAGCATAATTTTCTTGTAAATGTGTTTTTTCTTTTTAATTTTGTGGTGAAATGTGATGTGGACATGGAAGTGTACTTGACTGTGGTTTTGTAAGATTCATCTACATTTACAAATGATGAACAAAGGGCACTCCATGTATCTCCAAGACCACTGGTTCAATTCATGAATTATGAGTTTAGATAAATCACAATCCACTCCCTCACCACTGAACACATTATCACCCCTGCCTCTCTCTTTCTGTATTTCTCTCTTTCTGTCCTCTCGCCCTTAAACACCCACTGACACCCTTTAACACTCTTTTGTGTTCTGCACAGCCACAGTCAAACAGTGCGAAAAACAGCATAGTCACCAGTCCCAAAGGAAACGTCCCTTCTCCTGCTCTGGTATTTACCTCCTTATTCCTCTCTGTTCTCTCTCACTCCATCTTCTCGTCCGACTCGTTTGTCGCTTTGGCTTCCTTCTCCTGTCTCACACATGTCTGTCTGTGTCAGCGTCTGGCCCATCTCAGGCCACCTGTCAGCGGATCTTCGTCTTTGTCATCGAAAACCATGTTAATGTTATGATCAGCGATTTTATAATCCAAATTTGATGAATTTTGATGCTTAGAGCATCAGTTAGCTTCATGTTTTCACAGAGATGTGTGCATGAACGTGTGCATTTGTGTGTTTTGTATTGTTTGGATCAATGGCAGGCTAACTAAACTTTGACTTGGCTCTTTGTGTTTACACTATTTTTGACACTCATTATGACCGTTATTATGTTGCTTTAAATATAAGTGTTTGTATGTGAATGTTCTTTTTTTATATGACCTAATGCTGTAAAGTCTGATGTATAGAAATGATTTCTATTATTGATCTGCATCAAGTGTGATATAAACCAGTACAGTATTGTCTAATATTGTCCTGATTTCATGTTGTTTGTTTAAAAATTGTTAGCAATATCTATTCAGAGCTTCACAACTGCATTGATTTTTGAGAGATGCGGTGACCCCAAACATGTATTGGCCACTTGAGTCACATTTAAAAAATGTCTAAATGTTATTGCATTAAATAACAAAATATAAAAAGGAAAATCTGATAACATAATATAATTTCAGAATTCATGCATTTTCTTAAACTATTATTATTTATTTATTTATTTTATAAAAAATAAATACTTTATAATTTTATTTATCTAATGCAGGGATTTCCAAACTTTTTTTGTCAGCTGATCCAAGATATTTACTTGAAGTTCCCCTGATATTTAAAGTTAATATTTCAATAATTTAACAAAACAAGTTCACAGCTTTCTGATGTCTGATGTCCATGCAGTTAAACAAATAACATATTTCCTCTTTTAGTAAGTGTTTTATTTTCATTTTTTTTATACATTTATGTATTTTAATCTGACATTTTTATGATTTAATTAATTATTAGCTTTTCATCAACTCACAAACCCTGATCTAATGCAATAATATTCAGTCTGAAGTGTGATTTAAGTGTCCGTTGCAATTATAGACCATTTTAGATTACTTTAGGTGCAGGTTTTTAACATTTTATTAAGTTTAAAGAGCAAACCTCTGTTAAACTCCGGTAAAAGGCTGTTAGCACACTAGCAGCATCAGTCTAGCCTTTTTAACTGTATCCATATCTTTGTGATTTTTATATATATTTTGTTTTAAAATTAAGTGCCCTAATTATGCTATATTAAAGGTTCCTAATTTTGTTTTGAAGTCTACTACAATAGGTTTACATGCATCCAAGGTCAAAAAACACTTTAATTTTCTCATAATATACAATGCAGCATCAGCTCTTTTCTCACAGTGTCTGAAATGGTTTGGTCTTGGAAAGGATTTGGTCTCTCTAAACCCCACCTTTCCAAGAATCTACTCTGCTCTGACTGGTCAGATGGCCCAGTCTGTTGTGATTGGTCTACCGCTTACAGCACATGTTGGAAACGAAACGCCCATTAGCGTATCTGAATTTCAGCTCCGGATCTCCCTGAACACTTGATACACAGTGATACGAAACGATGGTGTCGGTTTTACCGTTTCAATTCCAGCCCGAGTCCTCATCCTTTGGAGGTGCGTGTAAAGCAGATTTGCTTTCGCAGCACAGAAAACAGCGTCTTCTTGACATGTCGACAACATGACCCAAACTCTTCCAGTCTCAGCTACAACTACAGTGTTTGAGGGTCAAAGTGGACGTTAGCCACGTTTCCACCAAAATTACCCGGAACAATTTGTCCCAGGAACTTTTTTTCCCAGGAACTTTTCCCCCCCAAGACCTGTTGCTGTCTGCGTCTCCATTGCGGTCTAAAGTACCGTGAAGATTAGGCAAATTAGGCTTGATCAGACAGAACGCGTTTTTCAGGTTTGAAAACGCGAGGCGCACCGCACTCGCGCTGCCTTTTTTGGTTGACGTTTTTCAATGTAGAAAAGAGCAGTGCACTGCGTTTTTTTTATGTTGCTAGGAAACCCCTGAATCAGCTGTCCTGTAACGGTCACCACAACGGAAGGCCCGCCTCTCCATTTATTCGATTGGACAATAGAAAAAAAACGTGATGACGTCGGGCGCTTTTCTGCTCAGAGTTGATTTTTTTTTTTTTTCAACTTCATGCGCTCAGAGCGCTCCTTCAAAAATGCGAGGCGCAGCAGGCGGTTAAAACGTGAGGCGCCCGGGGCGCATAAACAGCGCGCAAAGCGCTCACTGCCAACAGAAAACTATTTAAAAAAGGCACAACTCACTGCAAAAACGCACTCTGTCTGATCGGGGCCTCAGTCCGGTGACGTAAAACTGCGTGCGACTTTCCAGTTCCCGCTGGATTTTGTCCTCCACATATAAGCTTAAAGGATTAGTTCACTTTAAAATGAAAATTACCCCATGATTTACTCACCCTCGAGCCATCCTAGGTGTATATAACTTTCTTCTTTCTGATGAACACAATTGGAGTTATATTAATAAATGTCCTGATGTTTCCAAGCTTTATAATGACAGTGAACAGGGCCCACGAGTTTGAAGCTCAATAAAGCACATCCATCCATTATAAACATACTCCACTTGGCACCGGGGGGTTAATAAAGGCCTTCTGAAGCGAAGCCATACGTTTGTGTAAGAAAAATATCCATATTTAACACGTTATAAAGTAAAATATCTAGCTTCCGGCAGACCGCCTTCCGTATTCAACTTAGGAATAAAGTGTAGTGCCTCTCGCAGTTCAAAATGCTTACACTACGTCCTACATCATACGTCGCGTCAGTTATGCTTTCTGCGTAAGTTGAATACGGAAGGCGGTCTGCCGGAAGCTTAATATTTTACTTTATAACGTGTTAAATATGGATATTTTTCTTACACAAACCCATCAATTCACTTCAGAAAGCCTTTATTAACCCCCGGAGCCGTGTGGAGTACGTTTATGATGGATGGATGCACTTTTTTTTGAGCTTCAAACTCGTGGGCCCCGTTCACTGTCATTATAAAGCTTGGAAGAGCCAGGACATTTATTAATATAACTCTGATTGTATTCATCAGAAAGAAGAAAGTCATTTACACCTAGGATGGCTTGAGGGTGAGTAAATCATAGGGTAATTTTTATTTTAAAGTGAACTAATCCTTTAATAAAGCCTGAACCTCGTCGTCGGTCCATCTGTCATATTTTTTAAACTCCATTGTTGATTCGAATAGCAAACAGCTCTTACTGCACGCACCACAACAGACTTTTAAAAATGGTGGTTGAAATAAAATGCTGCGTGGAGTCAACCAATCAGCGTGTTCAGTGCCCAAGTCCCACCCCCAAAAGTTCCTGAACTTTGAAAACGTACTACCTCTCGAGCAGGGATTTTCTGAGGGGGAAATTTTTACCCGTAACTTCATTTAGACCCTGGTCCCATCATTTAGACCCAAACACAACGAGTACAACCCCAAAGACCCTAGATCCTGCGGTGGAAATGCGGCTGTTGTTTGCAAGCAGCCAATGAAGAGCATAGGCTGGCATTATGCAAATTTGTTACAAACCCAGAGTTACTGACAACTCGTTTCAGGCACTTCAGAATCGGTTCTATCTTTTGGGAGACAATGACTCCATTTATCATGCACTTTAAAAATTGTTAGTAATATCTATTCAGAGCTTCACAACTGCATTGATTTTTGAGAGATGCGGTGACCCCAAACATATATTGGCCACTTGAGTCACATTTAAAAATGTCTAAATGTTATTGCATTAAATAACAAAATATAAAAAGGAAAATCTGATAACATAATATAATTTCAGAATTCATGCATTTTCTTAAACTATTTATTTTATAAAAAATAAATACTTTATAATTTTATTTATCTAATGCAGGGATTTCCAAACTTTTTTTGTCAGCTGATCCAAGATATTTACTTGAAGTTCCCCTGATATTTAAAGTTAATATTTCAATAATTTAACAAAACAAGTTCACGGCTTTCTGATGTCCATGCAGTTAAACAAATAACATATTTCCTCTTTTAGTAAGTGTTTTATTAAATTTGATTATTTAAATTTGTTACAAACCCAGAGTTACTGACGACTCGTTTCAGGCACTTCAGAATCGGTTCTATCTTTTGGGAGACAATAACTCCATTTATCATGCACTTTGAAATTTTGCAGAACTTTTACATTCACAAACAGTTATATCACACACTACATAAAAGGTCATATCCGAAAAAGCATAATAGGGCACTTTAAAATGTTATTGAAAAAGTTGTAGATTTGCTGAACTCCTCGTTAGCTCTACAGTGTTTGCACTGGGACTATATGCGTTCACATCTCTGGGCTGGCTTCAGATGTTGAGCTTTGACCTTCGGCTGTCCTCTGCCTTTAACCAGAGCGCCACCTCTGACTAATAACCTCTATCGACTTCCTCTTCCTCTCTCCATTTCTGGTCTTTTTTTTGCTAACACTTGTTTTATTCTTGCCATCACTCACCTCCATCTCATTTTGCTCGTCTTTTTCCCTCTCATTCTCTCTCTCTCTCTCGCTGTCTCCTCCTCTTCCTCTTTTCTCTCTCTCTCTCTCTCTCTCTCTTTAGGAGCCTCAGACCACTGTTATCCATAACCCAGTGGATGGGATCAAGGTACACCCTTCCCCAGCTCCCTCCCCATCCTCTTCTCTTTCATCCTCCACCTCTCTCTCTTCCTCTCTCTGCTTCTGTCGTCCGTTGCCAGTCTCTTTACTCTGTGGTGCGAGCGAGGATGTTGTTTTGGGTTTGTGAGTGAGCATGAACTCGCATTAAGATGGGAAAGTGTTTGAAAAAGAGTGTGGTGTTTAGTACTGTGTTCATTGTTGATTGTTTCAGTTAAAACAATGAAACCAATGGTTTAGTCTAATCATTTGACCCATGCTAGTCAATATGCACAGAAATTAGTCAGCGTGAAACTGCATTCAGAACTTCGTAATGCGATACATTTGTGAATTAAGCAATTTAATCGCCAAGAAAAAAAATACACTACTGTTCAAAAGTTTCGGTCCGGTAAGGTTTTTTGAAAGAAGTCTCTTCTGCTCAACGAGGCTGCATTTATTGGATCAAAAATACA
This sequence comes from Coreius guichenoti, assembly GCA_039654105.1. Taxonomy (NCBI): domain Eukaryota; kingdom Metazoa; phylum Chordata; class Actinopteri; order Cypriniformes; family Gobionidae; genus Coreius; species Coreius guichenoti. Next base: position 30,139,076 of record CM077190.1, read on the forward strand.
GTAAAAACAGTAATATTATGAAATATTATTACAATTTAAAGGACCTGTTTTGTATTTAAATATGATTTAAAATGTAATTTATTCTTGTGATCAAAGTTGAATTTTCAGCATCATTACTCATGATCCTTGATTATTACATGATCCTTCAGAAATCATTTTAATATGCTAATTTCTTATTATTATCAATGTTGAAAACAGTTGTGCTGCTTCATATATTTGTGGAAACCATTATACATTTTTTCAGGATACTTTGAGTAGAAAGTAGAAAATCAGCATTTATTTGAAACTGAGTCGTTTTTGATTAATTTAATGCATCCTTGCTGAATAAAAGTATTAATTTCTTTTAAAACTCGGAATATTACTGACCCCAAACTTTTGGTAATGTCCAAATATATTATTTATAGTATTTTTATGTACTATATAGTATTTTTTTTTTCCCTATTTTATTTCCTTAAAAAGGTTTGATTTAATTTTCATGTTGACTTTAGGGGTGTTATTTAAGAGTCTTAGTATATTTACAACTATTATTTTGCTATTTTTATCACTAAGTGGCAATCCATAGCCCAGACTGTTTTTTAACCAACATTTCATACTGTTATCTGTTTCTTTCTTATTAAAAACCACTAACTTTATTTGTCCAATCAGACTTTTTACAAAAAAGTTTCCTATCCTGCCTCCGTAATGCTCGACGGCAGTCCTCATATGCATGGCCACAGCTGAGTGAAGTCTGACCGTCCGTTTGTCTGTGGCTCAAACCCTCACGGTGCCTGTGGTGGGCCGATAACACGCCCACAGGAACCCGTAGAGAGAAATATAAGTAGACGGGGCTCAATCATTTGCATTTGTTATACATCAGAAGCTAAATGCGAGCTATTAAATGCATTTGTGTGTGTGTGTGGGTGGTACATGCATATGCAGAGGGAGGGTGCAGCTGCATTCTCAATGCTGCCATCTGGGAAAGAGATGTGGAGATGCACAACAGAGCGTAGAGGATCTGAGTTTCATTGAATGGCTGTGTTACAGCCTCACCAGGTGGCTGAGCCTGAGATTAAACCTACTTCAGATATAGAGCTCAGATCAGCCCGCAACTGTCTACTATACTGTTGCCGATGTCATTCACCTGAAGTGTAATATGTACAACTCCATTTGTGGTGGTGATTATCCCATTTGTTTCAGTGGTAGTATTGGTCGTGCTTTATCGGAGTTGGTCGCTGTTTGTTGAGTAAATATTTTGTTGTTGGTATATGTGTGTTAATGAAGGTGTGAGGTCGGACACTGATTGCTTTTGTCTGCCGTACAGGAATCTTCAGACAGCAGCAACACCACCATTGAGGATGAAGACGTCAAAGGTGAGTGGTGTTTGTTTTTGTTGCATTTTATTAAAGCAATACGCCACAAGAGTCCATGCATTCACAGTGATTTTACTGAGGACTGTGTTTCTGATGATCTAGTAAATTTCTGATTGATAAAAACAAGCCACGTGCATTTTTTTTCTTCTTTAACCACCTGTTTCACTCAAGTACAGCTAGAATGCATTAAACTGAGCTAAAGTTAAAAAAAAAAAACATTTATAGTCCTGGATTCACAGACAAGGCTTAAGCTAGTCCCAGACTAAAATGCATGTTTGAGCTGTTTTAACTGAAAGCAACTTGCACTGGCATATCTTAAAATATGTCAGTGCCATTGTTTTGTCTCAAGACGCACACCAGTAATGTGTTTTTCTAATACACATTTATAAAAGATACTTAAATGTCTTAACTGAACAGTTCGAATCAAGTCCTAATCCTGGCTTAAGCCCTGTCTGTGAAGCCGGGCCATAATGTTACAAAATATCTTAAATGCTGTTCTTTTGAACTGTCTATTCATCAAAGAACACTGAAAAACGTATCACAGTTTTCACAAAAACTGTTTTCAACATTGATAATAATCAGAAATATTTCTTGAGCGGCAAATCATCATATTAGAATGATTTCTGAAGGATCATGTGACACTGAAGACTGGAGTAATGATGCTGAAAATTCTTAATCATGGAAAAATCACTGTATTGCACAGCCTCATGGATTATTGCTTTTAGAAAAATTACAACAATAGCTATTTAAAACAACTAAAATCTATGTACTTATTTATATAATAAAAAACATTTATTTGTATGTATTTTTTTTAAATTTAAAGTAGGCTATTTAAGTTACTTTTGCTGCAGTCACAGGTATGCACACGTTCCCTCGTCTTTGAACTTTGATCGATCTGGTTTTGTATCAAGTCAAGCCTGAACAGTCCATATACAAAAAAAAAAAATCCAAAGCGTTTATTTGTGCTGAAATGTAATTCGTTTCAACTACTGTTGTGACATCATAACCCTGAGGTTCAGATGACAGGCTTTATGACTTCCTCTGACTTTCCGCTGGCTTAATTCTTCTCTCTGCCATCCTGCTCTTCTGGGCGACACGTTCCAGGGCACCTTCAATGTATTTTTATCTCTAGGAACACTAGAAATGTGAGAGATGTGGGCTAAGGCTGTGTGTGTGTGTTTTATTCACACGAGTCAATGTTGGTTCACTTTGCACATTTTTTTATTATGTGAAAATTTTGTGTTCAAAAGTGACTATTTGTCACCCTTCTTGTAAATGGCTGCGCCTTGATAATAGGTTGCAGTCATGTTGTTAAATAGTGTGCCATGTTCCGTCTTTGCATGGTTTTCCTTTCTCAGTCTGATCTTTCCAATCTCTTCCCACCTTTTCCTTCCCACTCAATAGGGAAAAGCCTAGATAGCAGTTCAATTAAAGCCCCCTCTGAAGTCAGCCAATCACCGCCAGGCTCCGCCCCCGCCATCTTCTGTAAGTCTCAGAATGACTGGTCTGCACTCGTTTGGTTTGGCCTGGCTGGTTTGCACGGCATCTATCAGCACTCACTAACTTCAGCAAATCCCTGAAAGATAAACAGCTTCCAATTGAGTTTCGCTCCTATTGAGGTGACTTATAGATATGAAAATATGGGTTGAGGAGATCAATTTGGATAATTACAGACAGTTTAAGGTCTAGTGTAACGTGATGCTGTCTGTGGTCTTTGTGTTTCATTAATCATTGTGTGGCGTAGAAGACTGTTCAAGAGTTACACAGGATAGTGCACCCAAAAATGAAAGTTCTGTCATCATTTACTCCCCCTCATGTCGTTCCAAACCCATAAGACTTTCGTTCTTTGAAACACAAATGAAGATATTTTTAATGAAGCGGTTTCTGTCCCTCCATTGAAGGTCCAGGTAACCAAATTTAAAAGATCCGAAAAGGTCATAAAGACATCAATCATTGTTTAGCTGTCAATTAAAGCCTAAATTTAAATCTGTTCATCGTATAAAGCGATTGTATCTCTTCACAAGAATTGGATTAAACCGCTCGATTCATATGGATTCATTTTTGCATGCCTTTATGACCTGTTTGATCTTTTAAGTTTTAGTTATCTGGACTTTCAATGGAGGGACAGAAACCTCTCAGGTTTCATTAAAAGTCTGTGTTTTGAAGATTAACTGAAGTTTTATGATTTTGGAATGACATGAAGTTGAGTAAATGATGACAGAATTTTCATTTTTGGGTGAACTATCCCTTTAACCCGTAATACGTGTAGATAAAAGACTTTGAACTTTTCCATTTCTGAGGAATCAGTTTGAGCGCAGTGCAAGCATGGTTTTCCTGAAGCCCAACAGGGAGGGGTTTTGATCACAGTGGCATCCAAAAAGCAAAGACTGTTAAAAATTTAAATATCCCCTTTAATGAAAGCAACCCACTCCCTGCTGTTGCCTGTGTGCTACTCCCTTAAGGCAGCAGATGAAATGGCATGCACTCAGGCACCTTACACGCACACCCCTTTAAAGGCACAGTATGTAAGTTTCACTGCTAGAGGTAGCTCATTTAAAACAATAACAAAGGCATAGCTTGATGACGCCGTGAATGAGCATGGAATCGTGGGAGTTGTCATCTTCACCTCCACAGCTGATGGACAGCAATCCGACGGGACTCAGGCGGAAATCGTGTTCATGGATGAGCTAATATATTAAAGTTTTATTAACGTTACTGTGGCATAAAGTAGGGCATGGCCATTATGCCGTAGTGGGCCACTGCCGCTCCTTTCGTTTTGTTGTTTATGCATATTTTACAATTAAAGTTACGTTTAACGTTTGCCTCCTTCTTCCTGAACTTGAACATTGTTACAGTTAGGTTTGATCACTTAAATTCACATTATTTTATTTGATTCTAATGAAATAGCCACAAATGCTGAATTACTACTCATACAGGTCATACTAAGATTGGTCAAAACAATCATACTAAAAATAGTTTGAGTGTGTTGAAAGTTATGTACTAACGTTACTCTGTGCGTTCGTTTCGTGGCTGCTATGAGACACTTGTTGCACACTGCAGTAAGCTAGATCGATATTAGAATATCATATTAATAAAAGCTGGATGACTTGTGTTGCTAAAGGGCATTTTAAAACATTGTATGGTGAAGAAAATGCTGTTTTACTATTACTACAAATAAAGCTCTTTCTGATTTTGCTGTTTTAGCCACTTGACAAAATAGTGTTTTCTGATTTACTTTTTGGGTACAAACATGTTATTTGTGGTAAATCAAGAAAACAAGAGATTCAAACAATAAAAGCTATATAACAATGATTAGTTTTTTGTCGATAAAAGTATCCAAACAGCTGCTCACCTGTCTAATAAAACGCGTATTATTAAAGCGTCTGTGGTGTTTCCACGGATTCTATGGAAGTAAAACCGGTAATCTAGGGTACCGCGGATATGACGTAATTGACCGGTGACGCAATGACACAGGATGTTACACTGGGTAAAATGGCTGATTTCTCTGGATTTAAACATCGTTGGAAACATTTGGGATAATGTAAGTACACAAGTCAACAAAATATATTCTAGTGGTTTTTGGATATTTTAATCCAAAAATCTTACATACTGTGCCTTTAAAATGCATGAGTTTGGATGAATCTGTCTTCAGTATCATCTTGTTCCCACCTGCCATCGGTCATCATTATCACCCCCCGATGTGTAAACAGCCACCAAGCTGACCGACATCCTAGGCTGCGCCCGCAGGGGCTCAGGACACTCGGCTGTGCCTGATACTGAAGCAGCTGCCCTGTCCACCCAATCCCCTCCACAGACCCCCATCATGCAGAGTGAGTACAGCGCCCCGCAGACCCAAGCAATGATGCACATGCACAGGGTCCAGAATTAATTTTTTGGCTGTTGCATTATTTAGTCGCAATATATTTTTGTCAATTAAGTAATTATTTAGTAATTATTGATATTGTAATCATAATGGTTAATATTCATTTGTTATTCATTTTGATTATTATTATTATTATTAACATTTAAAATAATTATGAATGTAATAATTTATTATTTAATTATTAAATTTAGTATTAAATACAGTAACTTAATTTAATAATTTATTTGTTTGTAATAAATTATAATTTTAATCATTTTTAATATTAATATTGATCATTAACTTAATTTAAAAATAATAATAGTAATTGGTTTTAATTGACTTAATTTAATAATTTAATATTAAATTAAAGTATTAAATAAAGTAACCTAATTTATTAATTAATAATGTGTTCAAATGTTTTTTTGTCTCTGAAGTAATTAGTTTGTAGTAATGAATTATTTATATTAATGATTTAATAATAATATTGATAATCTATGATGTATTTAGTTGTTAATTTAATAGTTTAATATTAAATTAATAAGACTGTTAAATTGGGTAATTTACTAAAAAAAAAAAAAAACAATATTAGCAATCTGTTTTAATTGACTTAATTATTAATTTAATAATTTTATATGAAATTAAAGTATTAAATCAAGTAATTTAATAATAAAGTGATTATTTAGCTGTCAGCAACGGTCAGCAACGATGCATTTTGCACTTTTAAGTTTCCAGTAACAGGGTTTTGAGAAAGTTATTGAGAAAGTGAGTAGTATTCACCTAGTCATACTGTATGATCTTAATATCAGGCTCCATAACCTTTTACTAGGCCACTGATCTAACTTATTATAATGTGAATGTGCATTATGTATTATTTATTCCCTTAGGAATTTAACAATAAAAACATGAACTTTTAATGTTGGACCCTGTTCATACTGTCAGTCGGCAGAAGCATTGACCGTTTACCCTTGTTATTGACGCATATCCCCTTCAGTCAGACACAACTGCCCCGTGCATCTTGTTATTTGTCTGATGCTGCTGTCATTCATTTCCTTTTTATCTGTTGATATGTTCTCCATCTCTCTCTGTGTTTCATGATGGGTTAATGCTTTCCTCCCTTTCCCGACCTGCTCAGCCCGGTTCACAGATCTGGTGAGCAGTGTGGGCCGTGCACCTGTCCCGCAACCTCAGGCGGAGTCGACTTCCTCCCGAACCTCTGCCCCCCCTCCCCAGTCCTCCTCCCCCCCGACCCCGCCCCCCTCTGTGTCTGTGCAGAGTGAGTATATAGTGGAGTGACTGTGTGTGTTTTCAGCATAAAGTCTAGTCCACATTGCACTTGATTTTAAAGGCCCTGATATATTTCAAGTGAAATCGAAGGACAAACTGGTTTGACGTCATTTCAAAACTAAATCAGGCTGTTGGAGTTCGTTTCGGGAGTTCGAAACAGCTTGCCAAAACCAACTTCATGGGAAAGTTGACAGCGGCTGATAAACACCTACCATTGGCCCGTGGTGATTGCATCATAGGGCTCTGTCTTCTTTGATGTGGAAATCTTCTCTGGTTCATTTCTTCTGTTCAGTTCAGTTTTAAAGTCAACATTTATATTTTTTATGGAATATTGCAGTATTTATTACAAATGATTTATTCATGCACATCATGGTTTTTTTTTTTATTCTCGTAATATTTAATCTAAATAACTTCCCCTCCCTTTTGCAATGACTTCTCTTCTCTGATGATGTTTTTCGCAACTTCCGTTTCATGCCGACTTTAAACACTCTATCATATAAAGTGCTATATAAATCAATGTGGCATGACATGACTGGAGTGTTGAATTCGTGTTTTCACGTGACGTCACACCTTTTATAGGAATGCCCACCTGGAGGCCAAAACAAGTCTTTCCTCCACTGCCCGCCAGTCATTTTTACCAAGTTTGTACTAAGTACTAATGTAGTAAGAGGGAATCTATTATGTCCGAAGATGTAATATAAGTGCCCAGAATGTGTCTGTTAAGATTCAGCTCAAAATACTCCACAGATCATTTATACCATGTTGCAAATGCCCTTTTTTGAGTGGAAGAAAAAACATGCCGTTTTCGTGCATGTATCTTTAAATGCAAATGAGCTGCTGCTCCCCGCCCCACTTTCCAGAAGAGGGCGGAGCCTGTACAGCTCATGCCTCAGATACTCTGTCAAAAACTAAAACATCGCGGTCATGCTCATGTGACATTGCAGTTCTTCATCGTCATGAAAGTTTATTATCAGTCTAAACTTCTGATATATGGTTTTCTGAGCGCACACACCCGAAGCACACACACAGAGAGCTGGATGTCAAACGGCGCATCTCATGAGTATTAAACTAAGTTCTCTTTCACATCTTATTGTGCTTAAACTGTCAAATACACACAAGGTTGTCAAAAACACACAAAGTTCACATAAACACAGTCGGTTATGTCTGTGAACGTAAACAGCAGGTAAAGAAATCGCATGTGTATATTAGATCTGTGTATTAAAGTGAAAGCAGTGTAATATACAGCACCTACTGCTAGGGATGTCACGATACTAAAATTCCAGTAGTCGGTACCAATACCATACAAATTTTACGGTCCTCTGTACCTATTTCAGTACCACAGCAAAAAAAAAATTTTTTAATTTTATTTAACTATTTTTACAAAAATAATTCAATTAAATTTAATGAGTTTATTATTTATGATGATAATCATTATAAGTAAATAATACATATAAACATTTAAAGGCGACATGCTGTTTAAAAGTGAACATTGTTTATAAAAAAGATCAAGTGAAAAATAAGCAACCCTCTAAGCACACTTAATAATTATTATTATTAGTACTAGCATTAGTATTATTATTACATTGAGACGTAGCTAAATCTACTGTACAACAGTAGCCTAATATATTTCTAATATAACTTTTATTTTGACAGGTTGCTGTGAAGACCTTTGAGTGTCTGTGTACATGATACGAATGAAAACCACGCGTCTGCGCCATTCATTCACACAGAGACGCAGACCATGGAGGATTAATATTTAAAAAGTATTTTGCAGTTTAATATTCACAGACACAGACACAGTCTGGAGCCCTGCACTCAGATAAACACGGAAGCGACTGAACGCAGCTGCGGGTACCGAATATACTCGGTACTACAGAAATCCTGGTATCGTCACATTTTTTAAATTTCAGTACCGAAGTACCGGTACTTGTGACATCCCTACCTACTGCTATATGTGCTGTCAATATGAATCAAACAACAAAAGAAAAACAGAAAATCACTCACTGCTCTTGAATGAATAACTTTAATAAGAGTAGCTTTAATAAGAATACATTTCTTACTTGAATGCTTTTGTTAAATGTTCTGGTGAGGAGATAAACATGGCTCACTCAGGGCGGGGTCTATGCTAATAGGGCGGAGTCTGTCAGCAGTCGTGGGCTGGGCCTAAGCATATGTGACGTTACATTGCGTAGAAACAGCAAACGGCTTATTCTGAAACTGCTTATTAGGGGTGGGAGAAAAAAAATCTATTCATCGATGCATCGCGATTCTCTCTCTAACGATTCTGGATCGATTCTAAGAATTTCAGAATCGATTCTGAGCTTAGTTTTTAACCGCAGATGCGCAATGATCCTGCGTGTGCTTTAGAAACACCCGTATTCTGCTTGCTTCCAATTTCTCAGACACACACCACTCAAACCTTCCATAAAATAATCTTTCATAAAGTTCGGAAAAGGATGAAGCGAATTACAAGGACATTGGCGGGCTTCATTGCACAGGATGCGCGGTGAGAAACACATGGTTGATGTTAAGTGTGATAGATGAAGTGTGCAGTCGCGGCCGCCGGTATTTTCCTTACAAATGCTTATTTTATGTCGTTTGGAATGCAGTGGGCTTATATATTAAAAATATGAAACTCACTGACAGAAGGCTGCTTTCAATTTCAAATGAGTGTGCGCTTTGTGTAGAGCATTCGGCTGTGTGGCAACTCGGTGTAAGTGGTTAAATAAATGTAGGCTACTTTTATCTCATAATGCATTAATGACACGAAATTAATGTAAACACAGTCAGTTATGTCTTAAGGGATTTAACAGACAGGACATACCCCATCTTATATTTCAAAAGAGATCTGTGCATTAGTGTGAATGCAGCTTATTAGATCTCCCACTGTCTAGGATGTCATCAGTCATAATCAAACAAAGCTGAGAAAGAGAAAAATCACTCACAGCTCTTGAATGGAAAACGTTCAAATACTCTTAAATACTGAAAGCACTCTTTGTTTATTGCTTGTAATATGTTTTTTTTTTTTTTTTTTGTTCCTTTTTATTATTTACTACTTGATTTTATGTTTTGAAGCTATATTAGTTTATATATTTAATTCTTAACATACAATTGTTTTAATAATTTTTTTAAATTTGTAATTATTTTAAAAAGTACTTATAATTACATATGTAATTAAATAAAAGATTTTAAGATTTTCAAGCCGGTAAACTAATTAATTAATAATAAGGAAAAAGTAGATCAAGAATCGTTTTGGAATCGGATCATGACTCCCGGAATCGGATCGGATCATGAGGTACCTACAGATTCCCACCCCTACTGCTTATAATGTATTGGGATAAAAAAGAAACAGAATGGGTGGATTTTTACCATTATAGGGTGGTTGTGTACACACACTACTGACACACACGTTCAAACACCATGTAAAAGAGAATTTTGCATAATAGGTGCCCTTTAAAAGACCAATTTCAGCATTCAACATGCAGTTAAGCATTAAGCGTTCTTCCATAGAAAACCATTATAAAGAAAACGCTTAACCATTTAGAGCGCTGCGTTCATACTCCAGCCTGTATATAGTATGCATCATCAATAAGGTGTATACTGAATTTGAACTTTTAATATCACCGTTTTAGTACATTCATTTTATGTGTTTTTCACATTAAGCGTCCCACGCTGTTTTTAGTGTGCTGTGTATGGATCACAAGTGGCATTTTGTTCACATATTTTTGTTTTTCTTCTTTTGAGATGGAAAATTGACAGGCCTGTGCTGCGGATGTTTTGTTGTGTTTTTATTTTGATATTGAGAGGAAAGCACAAGGCATGGTATTTCAAACTTCTTTTTACCCTAAGCGAAGAACAAAAAAGAACTGTGCCATGAGTATATCGGGGCTTTAACAGTCTGCAGCTGACAGCACCATCTCAGAATTCCCATCAACCCTGTGACCAACATATGACATTCGGAAGTAGACGGAGGCAGTTTTCCCTGATAAAAGCGCAGCATTTAAACATCTGAAGTGACATTTTCCTGAGTCTAGTTTGTGATAGTGTGACAGAACTGCTTCAGCTCTCATGTACTTCCATACATACAGTTTTCGCTTGAAGGAAGTGGAACGTTTATCAAAGCTGAAACCACAGTCAGAGACTTTAGATCAGGCCTGCAGTGTCAGATTGACAAAGAGAAACTGAAGGACGTGTCGAGGCAACTAAGCTCCCCTAAAGTGGAGCAGGAAGCTGTGAAGGGAGGGAGAGGAAACATGGAGTAAGCCTTATCTAAGGATCCAGAAGTAGCTCAACTAGCTTCATGCGGGTAACAAGGAAAAGACAAGAGAAGACCAGGTGGAGGAAAGTGCTTGAAATGTCAATTAGATGAAGTGTTTTTGTGAGTCAACGGTCAAGGTACAAATTTTATCGGGAGGGAGAGTTTAGTCAGAGAGTTGAGGAGGAATGGATGAAGGTAAAGACTGAAGACCATGACTGAGAAACTAGGTAAGTCCACAACAGAGCTGGAGTATTACACCTTTCTCAGCCTCTCGGGTCTGGATTCAGATTTTCCACAAAAATATTAAGCAGCACATCTGTTTTCAACATTGATAATAATAAGAAATGTTTCTTGAGCAGCAAATCCGCATATTAGAATGATTTCTGAAGAATCATGTGACACTGAAGACTGGAGTAATGATGCTGAAAATTCAGCTTTGATCACAGGAATAAATTACATAGTAAAATAATATTCAAATAGAAAACAGTTATTTTAAAATTGTAATAATATTTAACAATATAACTGTTTTTACTGTATTTTTGATCAAATTAATGCAGCCTTGGTGAGCATAAGAAACATCGTTCAAAAACCTACTGACACCAAACTATTATATTTTCCAGAAAGTGTTTCTCAGTTTTAAGCATATATCTGCTAAAAGTATATTTAAGCGGGTACACTGACATATAGATCTCAAAGCTAATAGACATGGACTAAAAGTTTTTAGGGGTTTTAATTTACATAGTAAAATATTCATATACCTGAAGTAAAAGGTTTCTTCTTTTTTTTTTCTTTTTTTTTTACAAAAAAAAAATGGTGAGACCAATGTGGAATTAATTAGCTTGAACTGCATGTGTGTGTGATTATGTGTATCTGTGTTTTCTCTTACAGCACGCAAGCAGGAAATCATCAAGATCACGGAGCAGCTGATAGAAGCCATCAATAATGGGGACTTTGAGGCCTATGCGTACGTTACCTCATGCTTTCTCGCAAACACAACCCACTTTGGCCCAAAACATACTCTGTACAAATACAAGAATGCAAATGCTTCTAGCTACTCAAGCCAGATGTCATGCATTTTTTAAAGGCAGCAGCTATTTGCACTAAGTGAAAATAGCAATAGATTCTAAAATAGCAAGTAAAATAGTAAGTTTAGTAAGTGTAAAAAGTAAATAGTTGTTGCTGTTTATACCTATAAATAGTGGCAGATACTATCAACACTCAGTGTTGTTGTACATTAAACGGTGTGCAATAATAACATGTACATTTTTAAGTGTGAATTATTATATTTATTACAATTAAATGAATGCCACCCTACCCCTAACCGATAAACACTTTATTGTTAAACACACGTTAGACACTTCATTTCCACTTTTTGAATATTTTCTTCATTTGTATTGAAAATAAAGCCTTTTCCGTTCTGATATGTGATGGGAAAATGGAGTAGAGCGAGTTTGACAAAATGCGGCTTCGAACTCGGGTCGATTTGCGTCAACTTTCTGCCACACGCCTTACCCCTACACTATTGCTACTGTTGACAAGCCAGTGTCTTCCATAATTTTGTCTGGCCCAACCAGACGTCAGTGGGCGGAGTTAGTGTAAATAGCATCTGCCAACAAGGCGGGTTATTTGTACTTGGTGTAAATAGACACTCGCTTTTTTAAATGTTATGTTGCATTCTCAGTTTTGCCACCAGGGACACTATAGCAGGCATTAGTGTAAACTGTCTTCTTCTACGGTCAGTTATACTCTCATAGTGGAGCAAATGTTTAATTAGAGAACCTTACTGAGCAAGTTGGTTAAACTGTCCACACGCTACATGAATAATAATACACAATGGGATCATTGTAATAGGAAAATCTGTGACCCTGGACTGACCTCCTTTGAACCCGAGGCTTTGGGGAACCTGGTTGAGGGGATGGACTTCCATAGATTCTACTTTGAGAACTGTAAGTATGTTAAAGCAGAAGGACTAACATAAATGAAATCAGTTATGTGTTGCACCATACACATGATCTTTTTCCATGCGTGTGTTTCTCTACAGTGCTTTCCAAGAACAGTAAGCCCATCCACACCACCATCCTAAACCCTCATGTGCACCTGATCGGAGAAGACGCCGCCTGCATCGCCTACATCCGCCTCACCCAGTTTGTGGATGGCCAGGGCCGGCCGCGCAGCAGCCAATCGGAGGAGACTCGCGTGTGGCACCGCCGGGACTCCAAATGGCAGAACGTTCATTTCCACTGCTCCGGCGCGCCAGCTGCTCCTCTCCAGTGAAGGTGACGCTTTGCATTTGTGCATTTTCTGCACATGTGGTGCAGACCCGAATCTAGTTCACAATAGAGTTTGAATCTTTTGGTTGGTGTGAAAATGGATTTCTGGACATATTTCAGAAAGTTTAAAAAACCATTAGATCTAAATCTACATATATTAAAGTTGCAAATAAAGATAATAAAGTAAAAATAAAATATGGTTACACTTTATTTTAAGGTGACGTAGTTACATTGTACTTACTCAAATAAGTTCTGAGTAATATTAATTAAATACATGTTCTTACTATACAGTTACGGTTAGGGTTTGGTTTAGGGTGAGTTACCTGTAATTATGTATAATTTACTGTTATTACTATAGTAAGTTCATGTAGTAACGTCTAACTACGTCACCTTAAAATAAAGTGTTACCTAAAATTTACACTATATTCATTAAGATTTATTTAAAGAAATTAAGATTTTTATTCAACACGGATGTGTTAAATTGATCAAAAGTGACAGAGAAGATTCTATTTTAAGTAAATGCTGTTCCTTTGAACTGTATATTCAAACAAACAAATATATTCAAATAGAAAACAGTTATTTAAATTGTAATGATATTTCACAATAATACTGTTTTATTGTATTGTTGATCAAGTTAATGCTGCCTCGGTGAGCAAAAGAGTCAATAATCAATAAACATCGATAAAAGCCTCATACTTTTGAACGTTAGTGTAAATAAATGTAATTTAATTTAATTATTTATTAATATAATAAATTAATATTAAATATATAATAATAATGAATATATAAATTAAAAACAAATAAATGACAGGTCTTTTATTTTATATATACAGTTGTGGTCAGAATTATTGGCACCCCTGGTAAATATGATCAAATATGGCTGTAAAAAATAAATCTGCATTGTTTATCCTTTTGATCTTTTATTAAAAAAATTCACAAAAATCTAACCTTTCATTAAAGTAAAAGAATTGAAAGTGGGGGGTAAATCACATTATGAAATAAATGCTTTTCTCCAAAACACGTTGGCCACAATTATTGGCACCCTTTTATTAAATACTTTTTGCAACCTCCTTTTGCCAAGATAACAGCTCTGAGTCTTCTTCTATAATACCTGATGAGTTTGGAGAACACCTGACAAGAGATCAGAGACCATTCCTCCATACAGAATCTCTCCAGATCCTTCAGATTCCCAGATCCATGTTGGTGCTTCTTCTCTTCAGTTCACCCCATTTTCAGCATTTTCAATGCTTAAGCTATTTTCCTACAGCCACTTTCTATTTTGTGAAGCTCAACAATCTTTTGCTGCACATCAGAACTATATTCTTTGGCTTTACTCATTGTGATGAATGATTAAGGGAATTTGGCCTTTGTGTTTCCTCATATTTATACTCCTCTGGAACAAGACATCATAGCTGGACAATTTCATGTTCCTAGTCACCCTGGTGTGCTAAAAAATGTAAATATTAATAGGAATATACTTCAGAGATATTTTACTCATAAAAAATTCTAGGGGTGCCAATAATTATGGCCAATGTGTTTTGGAGAAAAGTATTTATTTCATAATGTGATTTACCCCCCACTTTCAATTCTTTTACTTCAATGAAAAGGTTAGATTTTTGTGAATTTTTTGAATAAAAGATCAAAAGGATAAACAATGCAGATTTATTTTTTACAGCCATATTTGATCATATTTACCAGGGGTGCCAATAATTCTGACCACCACTGTAGTTTTTTAATTTGTGTATTTTGTATACATATTTAGAGCATTCTTTAAAGAACACTGTGTTGATTTTAACTCTTATAATGTTAGCTCTCAGTCTCTCTGTGTGTTTCAGACTGACCCTGCAGCGGATACATTAGATGCGGAGGTGAAGAACAGGAAGGACTGATGGGAAGGCAGCAGGGGTCCAGCGTCGGAGCGCTCCGAAACCTCCAGCCTTCCAACGCTGGACACAGCCGTCCTCCCCCTGCATGCAAACCAACAGTTATCTCTCTACCTGCTGGGCTGCTCTCGAAACACAGCGTCCAGAACCCCCCTCACCTCCGACTCCACCCAGCACGTCTTTATGCCAAGACTCACCGCCGACGCAAGAGCAACGCTGCATATATTAATCATCGAGAGCGATCATAGACTCCAGGTTCCCGTCTAGAGTTATAAAAACCCGCACGATTGCCTTCTTATCCACAGTCCTTTGCGCTCCACTTTCGTCTTCACTGGCCTTATGCCCCCTGAGCCCAGGTACTCCCAAATACAGTAGATCATGTTTTAATAAAATATTATTATTATTATTATTATTATTATTGTATTCTTGTTATTGTTACTACTATTATAATGATTATTACTTCCGTCAGGGTTCTAAGTATTGCTGTTGTTCTTGAGATTGTATATTTGATGGTCAAATTACTGTTTTGTTTTAAAACACTTTTGAGTTCTCTCTCTTTTTTAAGCATGGATTTTAAGTATTATCGATTGTTTTTGGGGTTTTTTTGGTGTTCAAGTAATCCGAAGTGTACTTCGGCAGTGCTGTACATGTTCAAGTTCACGGCTCGCTGTTGAAATTAAAATAAAATGGCGGCAGCACACATGGTTTTAAGATTCAAAACTCATACCCCCGGTTTCACAGACAAGGTTTAAGCTAGTCTCAGACTAAAATGCATGTTTGAGCTGTTTTAAATGAAAGCAACTTGCACGTACATATCTTAAAATATGTCAGTGCCATTGTTTTGCCTCAAGATGCACACCGGTAATGTTTTTTTCTAAGGCACGTTTATAAAAGATACTTAAATGTCCTAATTGAACTAATCCTGGCTTAATCTAAGCCCTGTCTGTGAAACCGGGCCATAGTCAATGTCTCTTAGCCACAGATTTCCTGTAACCGTGATCAGTGTCTGTATAATCAGGGTGCTTCATGCTCACCTTTGACTTTCCAATCAGATCTCTTGGAGGCAGCTGACATCATCACATCATTGAGATTTGCCTCGTATATCTGCAGGTTGCCAAGTTGAATTTCCTTCAAACGGAGCTGTTTGTCTCTAAATTGGAGCATAATCTCATTTATTGGCCAGCAGCTGATGTGTCCTGACAATCAGTGCTGATCTGGTCTTATCTGAGATGCTATTTACTAAGTTTTGTTAAAGTGGTCTGTGAGATTGTAAGAATGTGAATTTTTCTTGTTTTCCTGTACAAATACCTAATCGTTCTTAGATCAAGATACATTTACTTGAGAAGAAAAGTGTCCTAAGATATTAAAGGGGTCATGACATGACATTTTTTTTTATTTTAATTAATATCTTCTTTGATGTTCGCTTATAGTGTTAAAGGGATAGTTCACCCAAAATCATTTACTCACCCTCAAGTTGTTACAAACCTGTATGAATTTCTTTCTTCCGCTGAACACAAAATAAGATATTTTGAAGAATGTCGATAACCAAACAGCCCCATTGACTTCCATAATATGGAAAAAAATTACTATGGAAGTCAATGGGGCCCATCAACTGTTTGGTTATCAGCATTCTTCAAAATATTTTGTTCAGCAGAAGAAAGCAATTCATACAGGTTTGGAACAACTTGAGGGTGAGTAAATGATGACAGAATTTTAATTTTTGGGTTAAAAAGTTTTTTTGCAGAAAATCAAGCTTCATTCTGACCCTCTGTCTAAAATGATCAGTTTTGCATAGGAAATCGTATCAATGCCCATTCGCTATTGCATATAAGTGTTTTGATAACATTATCTATATAAAACTGTTAAAGCATTATGAAATCGGTTACTTGCTGTCAGATCCAATACAGTCGCTGCTTCATCTGTCAACAAAAGTTTCTTAGCGAACTCTCCATTACACTGTGCCTCGTTTACAAAACAAAATGCTCCGAACAAACATATAATCCTCCGACGCGATCCGGGACACCATTAAAGTAAACCATCCAATGCCAGGATCCTTCTGAAGTCTGTACAGAGACACAAACAAGCTTCCATTTGTCCTGTTGTCGACAGACTCAAGCGCGTGGATATGTCAGAAACTGAACGTGCATCTGTTTACTGTATCCAGTGTAGACAGCGTCAGTCATTTATAATGGCTTCTATTTGCTTTTGACACAACACTCACATCCAGTGTAGGTGACTGATGGCAGTGGGCGAGGCCTATTATGCAGTGATGTATAACTATTGGTCGATGTCTTGCTCTGGAGGCAGTCACATGCAAATGTATTCGCCAGTGTGACGTCACAGATCCTGCAATATCAAAACGAGCCATTTTTTGAGCTTGATTAAACACATGCTTTGTTTATAATGAGGAGGACATTTTAAGCAATGACACTTGCAGGATGTTTTATTTGTACAAAGACCTCATATGTCAAACGAATTTGACTTCTCATGTCATGACTCCTGTAAGTCTTGCTTTCTGAAAAAAATTATCAAAATTAAGTGGGTTTTTGCTGAAAACAAGAAAATATATTCACTGAGGAATGTTTAGATATTTGAACTGGAAAACAAGACAAAACTACTGAGTAAGAAAGTAATTTTTTGCAGTGTGTTTACGATCATTTCACTGTAAAGATAGAGCAAGTGTCGGTACGGGTTATAGTTTTCTCTCTGAACAGTGAAATAAGTTTATCATCTTTTTCTCTAGGGATCTTGTAGGACCGGCGAGACTCGTTTTGAGAGCATACAGCATGTTGTGTTTAAGGGCCTTTATTGTAAAGCAGCAGGAAATGAACCGCTGTTCGCCAGCCCCGTGTGTTCGAGATTTAAATAGCCATTCTGGTTACCACGGTGATCGGCAACCTATGAGACGAATTTTAACACGTTTCTACCTTCGTCACAGGAGCGTTGCGATTCACCTCGACTCAGGCACCCACAGCTATAGTTTTTCGTTTTTCTTTTTGTTCTGTACACACAGGAACTTTTTATATCTAATTTATGTGGTGTTAAGGCAGTATTGTTGTTTTTTTTTTGTAACCTTTTTAAGAGTGTGAGTGTGTGTGTACGTGTGTGGTTTTACAATGCAATGGCACTGATATCTTGAATGTGAAAGCATAGTCACTATATTAAAGTGTTGAAAGCCATAACGCACAGTCGACTCTTTTCAGCAGATTTGAAGGGATGTTTTTGTTGGTGTTGTCTTTCTGTCTAGCAGAATTGGAAAACGGTCTCATATTTGCGAATATGGTTTGATTAGGGGGCTTCCTGACAACTGGTACTGTTTTTGACATCCTGTCAAAAGATTTCTCTCCTACTGAATGTGGGCCGCTAACTAAAGTCACATGACCTAGTTGAGGCTAGTTTGTGTTTTCTGTTGCGTTTGATTTTATTCTGAAATGTGACTTTAATGAACCCAGAGTTGTAAATGGTGAAAAATGCAACATCCACCACAAACAGCATTCTGCATGTCGACAAACCGGGGTTATTTCTTTCTTATACGTGTTTATTGAAGATAATTGAAAAATACAACAGCTCAATAATATCTTATAAAACTACCGCTGCATAGTGTTAACTTATATTGTAGATGGAAACTCTTTGCATGATCTTCAACTTCACAATAATACATTTTGGTGAATGTTTTTTTTTTTTTTTTTCATTGTTTATTTTATACTGAATGCTGGTGATTTTATCTATTTTCTGAGCTTTGTAAGTGCATATAACTATTTTGTCTAAAAATGATGATGATGACTTGCTGATAATAACTATCATGGTAAAACATAATTATTCTGATTGTTCGGCATGCATTTGTAAAGGCATTTGTTGTTGTTTGAGCAGTGTTGGCTGAGCCCAAATGTGAAAATGTGAAATAATAATGAACAATGTGTTTATTAGCGTGGGTCAATCGCAGCGTTGCATGTGTTTTTATTATGGAATGAATCATGCTTTGGCTGCCAGTCTACAAAAGGGACCTTGAATTATGTCTGTGTTTAATGTAAGCATCTGATTTGCATTTAATCAACAGCCCTCATTGTGCTTTGCTCAAATGCTGCCTAAACCTTTAGGGGGCGCTCTTTACCACACTGTTTTATTTAGAAAATATTCACTCACTTTTATTCTTGAACAGAAACACAATCTTCATGCACTAAAAAAAGTTTATTACACCTAAAACCTAAATCATTGCAACAAAAAATGTTGTCTTGTTTTCCAGTACAAATATCTAAACATTCTTAAATCAAGATACATTTACTTGAGAAGCGAAATTACTTAATATTTTAAGTCTTATTTTATGAAAAGTTTAACAAAGTTAAGTAACTTTACACCTAAAACGAGAAAAAAAAAAAAATGCCAAATGGGGTCGGAAAAATCAACTTAACCCTTGTGCATCCTTATGGACATTTTTGTCTTTTTCAGTTTTGTTTTTCTGATCATTTTGCCTGTGTTAATGCTAACTACATCAATTTCGACAAAGGTGTGTATTTTTATTGGAATTTTACTATTTCACCCCCATTTCCTTTAAAAAATCTATTTTTCACTAGGTACACAAAATAGTTCCACTTAGCATCGTTTGGATAAAAATGTCCCCATTGAAACCCATTAAAACGGCAATTTTTAATCCCAGGGCCATTCAACTATAAAATCATGCAATCTTTTGCAAATAGGCTTTTGTTCTGTTGGCAAGGCTTCATAATTAAAATTTTTACTATTTTTTACCAGATGATGCAATTTTCTCAGGTTTGGCCTATAAAATAAATACTCACTTTATTCCTGTTTTCTGCTTCTGCATATTATAGAGACAATTGGATAAATTATGCAGCTATAACTGTGTGGGTGTGTTCGTATGGATGTCAGAGTGTGGTGTGTATGTGTGTAATAAAAAATTGTGTGGGTGTGCGTGTGTGTGCTTGTAATATCTGAGAGAGAAAAACTCAACTGCAAATCACAAAACCAAACACTGTGTGTACCAGTGGAGTTTTGTTGGCATCTAATGGGGAAAATGTGTCACTGCACCCAAACAAAATCTTACTGAGAGCTCATTTTTTGAGATATCAACCTCAAATTTGGAGCACAGCTTTTTTAGATGTATGGCTTTGATTTTCTAGCAGTTTTAGAGTTCAACATGTTTCATAAAATATATATATTTAATATAAAATATTATTCATAAATCATTTTCATAAACTTAAACCTTTATAACTTTGTTTATGTTTCACTTTTTAAACTTTTTTGACTTCAACAATAATCTGCAAAGGGTCTTCTTTAAAATGAGACCAAACTTAAGTTTGTGCTCCCAATATAAAAAATGTTATGACAGTTATGACACCTATGTGTAATTTTTTAATTGATGCACAAGGGTTAATTCAAATGGAAGACGAGATTTATTTTTCTGACCTCATTTGCAGATATTTGTTCTTGTTTTAACCCCTTAACTGTCACTTTTTTAATCGCCTTTTTTCATATCACATATTTTAGTCATCATAAATTAGGTATCATTCAAAAGCTTACAAACTCAAAATTCATCCTGTGAAAACCGCTTTAAAAATTGGACGTTGCATTATCTTGGAAATGGCTAAATTCTTTTAGTGTGCTCCTCCCCTAGTGAGCGGTGTCAGGTTTCATATTACAACATTTATTTTAACTACTTTATAGTCGAAACCTTTTCTAATCATGACAAAAAACATATCGTCGGAAAGGACAGAGTCTCAAGGTTCCATATTTGGTGACTGTTTTGTGATAGAATTGATATTTGGACAGAAATGTATTAATTTGTTACAGGAGAACACGTAGCTGACACCTGGTGGATATTTCTGGTACAGCGCGTAAACAAAATCTCATGGGAACTCCAATTTGTTTGTGATATCAACTTCAAATTTGGAACACAACTTGGTTAGACATATGGCTTTGATGTTATAGTAAAAATTATTTTGTAAAATATATATTTTATATAAAATACAAAATGTTTAGTACAGTACATTTGATAAATTTAAAAAGTAAATTTAAACTTCCATAACTTTTTCATACTTTTCATTCTTTGAAGTGCTGAGTGTCTTCTTTAAAACAAGACCAAACTTAGGTCTATATTCACGTCTATTCTCAAAAATCGGGGAGACAGTTAAGGGGTTAAGCAAAAACTCAGTTAATTTTGATACATTTTTCAGAAAACAAGATGTAATATCTTGTCATTTTGCTTCTGAAGTAAATGTATCTTGATTTAAGAATGTTTAGATATTTGTACGGGAAAACGACAAAAATACTGAGGAAGAACATGTTTTTTTGCAGTCTATAACCATCAAAAGAGTTGAATCTTGAATTGTTCTGAATCTCTGGATACTTTTCCAATCAATGGCCTGTAGGATGAAACAGTTTAGTGATGTAATCTAATCAGGCCACTAATGAGAAGCTTGTGTGTGCGTCTGAGTGTGTTTGAGTGTGTTACACATATGTGAAAGAGTGGATCAGTGTTGTGTTTCTCTAGTGGTGACGCATTGCTGCTCTTACAACATCAAGCCAATAGCGATCAATTTGTAGTATTCACATTTTCTCCCAATGTCTTTTTTAATCTTTGCTTAATCTGATGGCTTCACATTTATCTAAAGATGAGCCTTCCAACGTTTTTGTATGTAATCTCAAATCCTGCGATTTTATTCAGTTACGAAAAAGTTTGATTATTATAAAATCTGTTTCTCCTGATTCTTCTAGTTAATATTCATATCTGTTCTTCCAATGTGCTCTCCCTCTTTTTCTCTCTTTGTGTGCTATAGGAAATGTATTAAGATGTTATCAGTATTATCAATAAAAAGACTGTCAAAACTTATGTAGTGGTTTTTATAACTACAATATAGAAAGCCAAGTGAAATCAATATGAAAGAAATCTAATGTTCTGCTGTCATGTGGTTTTGCTAACAAACGTATGTGCCGTTATCTGAATGAGCAGGGAGGTCTAGCTGACGGCTGATAAGATGAGGAAACAGCATGTGTACTTATTACACAACGGTGCCAAAGTCATGCATATTTTAGGCTGTTGAGTCACTAAAAATGATCAGTTTGTTTTCAGTTAAACATCTGTGGTGTAAATGCACAGTACAAACAGTTGTTTGCACAGGTTGTCCAGTACTCTGCCCGAATGAATCAACAGTGGCTATGTTTACATGCTAATCATTTCAGATTAAGGAAAAGTTCTGGTTATCAATATTATAGCATGCTGTCTTGTACATACAAATCCCACTGTAAGAAAATAGAAACGGAAAATGTACTGGTAATTTTCTGCCAGGACATTATCCAATAATTTTACGGAAATTTCCGTCAACACATAAAACACAACCTAATACAATGCATAGTTCAAAATACATGTAAAACATCTGTAAAAAACTAATATGGAAAATTCCTTTATATTTATACAGTACATTGTGCCCTATTTTTACTTTTTTTTTTTTTTTTTTTACAGTGGAATTAAACCTCATCTAATCTAAATAAGGGTTTTTTCACTATTGTAGTATTTCATATGCTTTTATTCATGCTGTCAAATCGATTAATCGCATCAAACATAGGTTTTTGTTTATATAATGTGTATATATTATTATATTTATAATATAATATTTGTGCACACACATATGTATGTGTATATATATATATATATATATATACAGTGGGGAGAACAAGTATTTGATACACTGCCGATTTTGCAGGTTTGCCCACTTACAAAGCATGTAGAAGTCTGTAATTTTTATCATAGGTACACTTCAACTGTGAGAGACGGAATCTAAAAAATCCAGAAAATCACATTGTATGATTTTTAAGTAATTAATTTGCATTTTATTGCATGACATAAGTATTTGATACATCAGAAAAGCAGAACTAAATATTTGGTACAGAAACCTTTGTTTGCAATTACAGAGATCATACGTTTCCTGTAGTTCTTGACCAGGTTTGCACACACTGCAGCAGGGATTTTGGCCCACTCCTCCATACAGACCTTCTCCAGATCCTTCAGGTTTCGGGGCTGTCGCTGGGCAATACGCTCCCTCAGGTTTCAGGTCTGACAGGTTTCAGCTCCCTCCAAAGATTTTCTATTGGGTTCAGGTCTGGAGACTGGCTAGGCCACTCCAGGACCTTGAGATGCTTCTTACGGAGCCACTCCTTAGTTGCCCTGGCTGTGTGTTTCGGCTCGTTGTCATGCTGGAAGACCCAGCCACGACCCATCTTCAATGCTCTTACTGAGGGAAAGAGGTTGTTGGCCAAGATCTTGCGATACATGGCCCCGTCCATCCTCCCCTCAATACGGTGCAGTCGTCCTGTCCCCTTTGCAGAAAAGCATCCCCAAAGAATGATGTTTCTACCTCCATGCTTCACGGTTGGGATGGTGTTCTTGGGGTTGTACCCATCCTTCTTCTTCCTCCAAACACGGCGAGTGGAGTTTAGACCAAAAAGCTCTATTTTTGTCTCGTCAGACCACATGACCTTCTCCCATTCCTCCTCTGGATCATCCAGATGGTCATTGGCAAACTTCAGACGAGCCTGGACATGCGCTGGCTTGAGCAGGGGGACCTTGCGTGCGCTGCAGGATTTTAATCCATGACTGCGTAGAGTGTTACTAATGGTTTTCTTTGAGACTGTGGTCCCAGCTCTCTTCAGGTCATTGACCAGGTCCTGCCATGTAGTTCTGGGCTGATCCCTCACCTTCCTCATGATCATTGATGCCCCACGAGGTGAGATCTTGCATGGTGCCCCAGACGGAGGGAGATTGACCGTCATCTTGAACTTCTTCCATTTTCTAATAATTGCGCCAACAGTTGTTGCCTTCTCACCAAGCTGCTTGCCTATTGTCCTGTAGCCCATCCCAGCCTTGTGCAGGTCTACAATTTTATCCCTGATGTCCTTACACAGCTCTCTGGTCTTGGCCATTGTGGAGAGGTTGGAGTCTGTTTGATTGAGTGTGTGGACAGGTGTCTTTTATACAGGTAACGAGTTCAAACAGGTGCAGTTAATACAGGTAATGAGTGGAGAACAGGAGGGCTTCTTAAAGAAAAACTAACAGGTCTGAGAGTCGGAATTCTTACTGGTTGGTAGGTGATCAAATACTTATGTCATGCAATAAAATGTAAATGAATTATTTAAAAATCATACAATGTGATTTTCTGGATTTTTGTTTTAGATTCCGTCACTCACAGTTGAAGAGTACTTATGATAAAAATTACAGACTTCTACATGCTTTGTAAGTGGGCAAACCTGCAAAATCGGCAGTGTATCATATACTTGTTCTCCCCACTGTATATATATACACATATTCTATAGACTTTTATAAACTTATGTTAGATGCGATTAATTGCGATTAATCGATTTGACAGCAAGCTTTTATATATGGTAAAGTAAGTTTATATATATATATATATATATATTTTTTTTTTTTTTTTTTTTTTTTCAAGAATCAGTTAAAATTGTTTCAAAACAAATGACAATATAGATCTTTTAAAGAGTTTAAAGGTCAAAATCTGTCCGGATCCATGAAGCTTTTTCCTGAAGTCTTCCAGAAAATGACATACTGATCTGTAATTTGCCCTTATTTGTGTGTGTTTCTGATACTTTAGGAACAAATTTGCTGAAGAACATCCACAAAACCCTTTCATCAAGTAGGCCTACTGTGGTACCATAGTATAGTAGACCTATTAATTATGTAAAATGGTAATACATCATAATAAATGATTGACTGTACTATGGTAGGCCTAACGAATTATCACTTAAATATCATAGTATTGGTAGCATATTCTTGGTAGAATATTCCAGAGTACTTCTAAGAATAGGTCCATGCCGGTTTAAGCTAGTCATTAGCTGGTCCATACTGGTTATAACCACTGTACTGTTGTCGTTTTTTTGTTTGATAAAAAAAAAAAAAAAACTTAAAAAAACTTTTAAAAAAAAGTTAAACTTTTTATTATTTTTATTATTATTTTTTGTTATTAACATCATCAACTGCCAGAAAAAAAAGATACATAAATGATTTTAAATCACGTTGTAGCATTTTTTGTTTTGTTTTTAGATCTCACCAAAAGGTTTGTGTAGAATTTAAAGTTCTTTATGTAATGTAATTTGTTATTTGTAAAGAGCTCCCTTCTTGTTATGTATATGGTATTTCCATAATAAAATAAATAATTGCATGCTGTATTATTGTTACATTACAAAAAAAGTTACCGCAACCGTCGTGCCGTTGACGTCATGCTCGCTCGTGACGCAGAGCAGTGCTCGCGCTGCCTAGAAACGAGAGACTCATTTATCTGAATACGAGCCGCCACGAGACGCATCCTGTTCCGGATATCTCACTCGTTCTCTTTCAAATGTTATATTTTTGACATCAATCTACACTTTATAAATCTCCTGCTCTGAGAGTAAGTATTTGAATCGCTTTTATCTATGTTTTCGCATCGCTTTTTCACGTTTTAATGTTCCTGTCAGTGAGGCGTTAGCGAGTCACTTCTGCATCAGTCAGCAACCTTACCGGCATTGAGGAGAAAACTCTTTAATGAGACACATTTAATGGTATATTTGTTATTAGAGCTGTATAATGCGCTATTTTAATCTCTTCCACTGATACATGAATCAGTTTTAACGGACGTTTAAAGGTTTTATGGAGAGTTTTGTTTTTAGCTCGAGTTAACGTTAGCTGAAGCTAGCCGGTGTGCTCCGCTACCCTGAAACATTATCTGCTGCCAAGAGATTAAACTCTTATTTTATAACTTAGTAGTGACTCTTTCGCTCTGTATCTTCATTTCATGCCATATTTGTTTAGCTTATAGGGTAATAAGAGCCTCTATGCCACAGTCATTAAAAAATAACGTCAGCAATTCATTATTATAAGAAACGTTTTTAAAATGATTTATTCTCAAGTTAGTTTTCCGACCCACTATTACTTGACAAGGAAAGTTTTGGTACCTTAAACTTAAAGCGGTACTATTTACTTGTTTGTAAATGACCGTTTCTATTTCCATTAAGGTGAAAAGTGATTTACTGTACACTTACAACGTTACAGCCTCCCTCATGCAACATGAGTTCAAGTGTCTTGTTTATGCAGGGTTTGAACTTCCTTACTGCAGAAATGCCAGTTGTTTTGAGATGTGGGTGTCATTTAGAGTGTTTCAGGGTTTAAAAATGCTGTTCTGCATGCATATAATCATAGTATATATAATATACATATTTCATAAAATTAAGGACAGCTCACATATGGAAGTGTCTCATGCTTGGGCTGAATCCTGCATGACTACTGAGCAAAAGGGCACAAAAGTATGCTATTCATTTCTTAACATTTACTGTTGCCAAAATGTCATTTTATAAAAAATGTTCACTGACATGCTTCATTTGGTGGTTTCTTCAGCTTCCTGGGACGGGCAGGATTTCGAACAGGCCTTGAGTGGACAAGTAGGAGGACAAGCACCTTTATTAAAGGAACACGTCCAGGATCTGTTGGATTCAGTGCTGCGGGGAGCTTTCGTTCTCCTGGTTGGTTTGGAGAGGCGGTGGAGCTGTTTTATAGACTGCGATGCATCGCTTAAGGACTTGCGCTGCACGGCTGCAGACGCTCACAGCCTCTCAAAGTGCTCAAAGTTTCTCACAGCAGAGGACAGCGGTGGCAACCGGGGCCCTAAGGACGTTTCAGCCCTTTAGGTGCTACACGGCCCCTGTCGCCGCTGAGCCTTTTCTTAATGGGACAAGCTCTAACTATGTGGAGGAAATGTACTATGCGTGGCTGGAGAACCCCAAGAGCGTGCACAAGGTAAGACATCTGCTTTTAGCGTAGACTAGAGGATTTTTTTAAGAAATCCTGGCTAATTTGGTCCAGGAATTTGTAGATGGATCAAAGGACAATATCACAGGTAAGATGCGTAAATTCGACATGAAACTGAAGTTGCAATAGTTCTTTCTTCCCTTATTGTGATGCATATCCAAGTGAAACGGCTTCTCAAACAGGAAAAATGGAATTGATTGGATCGTTGTCGTTTCCTATTGGTCGATCTCATGTGAGTGACAGGTTGTACCACCCTCGCACCAGTAAACAAACACGTCATCAGAGAAGTGATGCCGCTGCAAGATGGAGGGGAGGTTATTTTGAATAAATGTTACGAGGGCACATTAATTAAATAATAATAATAATAATAATAATGATGAATCATTAATAATAAATACTGCAATATTCCGTAAAAAAATTATTGTCCATTTTTATTTCATGGTGACTTTAAAATCCATGTGAAATCAAAATCATTGAAATGAAATCATTCATCCTGTTTACTTTCATAATACTCATTCATGTTTATATTGTGAACAATTAATGAGTGCATGTTATACTACAAAAAAAATGTTTGTCTTCATAATCTTTCACCACAATGTATTGATATACTCCGCCTTTCAAATGACTTTCCTTTTTAGTCTTTAATTCCATTTAAAGGTGAAGTGTTTCAGTGTAGGAGCAGTTCTCATGTTATTGTAATATAAACCCATTTCTTTCTTTTGTGATGTACAAAAATAGAAGACTGAATGCAAAAAGCATAATATAAGGAGACCATATGACTTTTGCACAAGTTTTAATCTTGAAAAATCATGACATTCGGTCTAATTCTCCTTGACAGGTTCATGGAGAATGAAACGTTAACGTTTCAGTCAGATCTTTAGATATTAATCAGTTGATTCAGTTCACAAGATGAACTTATTTAATCTTCAAGGTTATACTTGAGGACGTCCGCATTTCATAATGTGACTTTAGTTCCCCACTCAGACAGTAAGCTTAGCTTTGCAGGGCTGTTACGTAAGACTTTTCTTTTCCATGTCACATGCCCTTGTCTGGTTTTCAGGATGTGGAAATAAGTGTGTATCATACTGAAACATGCTAAGTGCAGTTGTCAAACCTGCTGTGTTACCCTTTCATTTTGTTCTTCATCACCAGTCTTTGAATGACACACTTCAGCATACCTTTAGATGCACAGACAGACAGTAGTGGTTGTTCATGACATTTATATAAATTAGCTTGAACTATTTTGACCTTTTTTGAGGACCGAGTGACAGTAAAAGTAAAGTACATACAAGTGATTCTTCAAATAGGCAGGCAGAGATGAAGAAAACAAAATGCAGACGTCTGTGAAAGTTTATTGTTTATTCATTTATTGTGTTTATTGTAGATGGAAGTACATAAAATCTAATTAAAATTATGAAGAAAGTGCATAGTAGTGTTACACTACAGTACAGACTTCCCTCATGTGCCCTACTGCGGGACGATACACCACCGGCTCTCTCAATTTAACACTGAGCTCTTTAGCTCCTCAAAGCAGGAAAGCCTATTAGACAATTATTAGGTTAGTATGAGGTCATTTGTGATGTCATTGAATCACAATGACCTGATGTGCAGGTAAGTAGGCCCTCATGTGTAGAACCAGGTCAGATGTGCTCTTCTTTTCTGTCCCTACATGAACCTAAAGCTTTTTAGATGATTGCATCTAAAGTCTTTGGTTATGCAATTAAACATCCAGCTTATCCAGTGAAGTTTTGCTTCTCGGAAAAGCAGTTTACTGAAATTTGTCCCCTTCCCACAGTTTACTCTAATGTGACCGCAGCTCCCATTCTCTCTTGTTTATAATTTCTTTGACTAAAAATTATGTCTGGACAATTTGGCATGTTTCATTATGTTATCACACATAAAACAATTGACTCCAAGCACAAATACAATATGCTTACAAAATGTATAATTATAATTTATAATAATATTTGAATAAAGGGTGAAGATGTCAATTTTCCTAAGCTGGACATCACTGTATTTCAGGATTAGGGACACAGAATTAGGTAAAACGAACTTTGCACAGCTCTTGAAATATTGTTATTGTTCTCTTACTTAATGTAAACTGTGCTCCTTTCTCAACAGTCATGGGACATCTTCTTCCATAACGCCAACGCAGGCGCTCCCCCTGGCACTGCTTACCAAAGTCCACCTCCAATGGGGGTGAGACTCTCAGGACTCTCTCAGGCCCAGGCTCTGGTTGGAGCTCAGCCCAATGTGGAAAAACTGGTGGAAGACCACCTTGCTATGCAGTCCCTCATCCGTGCCTACCAGGTATGCAGTTTGGAGGAAAGGACCCTTTAACTGCTACATGTTTCCCCTCAGCATAGTGTTGTACTTATAATTTCTGTATTTACAGTACCGTTCAAAGGTTTGGGTTCAGTAAGTTCAGTTAAAGTCCCCCTGTACTCAATAGTTCTATCCCTTAAAACTCATCTTTGATCACCAAAATGACATATTTAAACGTTTTTTTCCTGTGAAAAAAAATTCTTAATGCCTTAAAATAGCTTGAATGTAACTCTACACCCTTGCTTCATTTAGTATACGCGGAGCCATAAATTTGAGCCCTGCATTTCAGCCCGAGCCCTAGGGCCGGGCTTCAGGCCAATTTTCATGTCATACCTCACACGCGGTCCGGGCTTCGGGCCTGTTTTAGGCTTCTCCTTCGTTTTATATTTTAGACATTCATTAATTAAAAGAAACTATGAGATGTGCTGCGCTGGTGGAAACAACACGAGACCATGCTATCGTGACTGTCAAGACTGGCTCGCGCTGTGTTTAATGTCCCCACCAGCAGCAGAAGCAGCGACCGTTCCTTCAGCGCAGCTGGAAGAGTTATGGCCTTTATACACCTGGTCACTTAATTCGTTTTCTCTGATCAGATATCTATCCGATTGTGAAAAGACGATTTACTATGCCTTCCGAAATTCTTTCGAGACGGATTTAAATCCGATCACTCAAGCCCACCAATTCAGAAGGTGGTCTGGGACGCATGTCAGACGAAACTGGACAAGTGTAAATGCATCTGGTTGTTTAAATCACATATGTAAATTTTACTCCTGGCAAACTGTTAAAAAATAAACGTGAGAGCTTGTTATAGGCTATATGACATGTTGTAGCCAGATATGACGGCGCTATGCAACACGCATCGCCGCAAATGAGTAAAGCAAGCCAACAAGCAAACTGCCATCTTCTTCATTAAAACTAATGAGACTAAATGATCTTACCAGCGCTTAGGTCGCTTTTTCTCCTATTGCGGTCTTTGATCTTAAAATGAGCTGATGATAAATAAAATGCAGCTCATATCTGTTGCTTTCGTTGATGTGAACTCCGTTAAATTTGCATATAGCGCGGGAATTGAAGATCGGATTTTTTGCGGAGAGGTGTAAGGTACAAACCCGATTCCAAAAAAGTTGGGACACTGTACAAATTGTGAATAAAAAAGGAATGCAATAATTTACAAATCTCATAAACTTATATTTTATTCACAATAGAATATAGATAACATATCAAATGTTGAAAGTGAGACATTTTGAAATGTCATGCCAAATATTGGCTCATTTTGGATTTCATGAGAGCTACACATTTCAAAAAAGTTGGGACAGGTAGCAATAAGAGGCCGGAAAAGTTAAATGTACATATAAGGAACAGCTGGAGGACCAATTTGCAACTTATTAGGTCAATTGGCAACATGATTGGGTATAAAAAGAGCCTCTCAGAGTGGCAGTGTCTCTCAGAAGTCAAGATGGGCAGAGGATCACCAATTCCCCCAATGCTGCGGCGAAAAATAGTGGAGCAATATCAGAAAGGAGTTTCTCAGAGAAGAATTGCAAAGAGTTTGAAGTTATCATCATCTACAGTGCATAATATCATCCAAAGATTCAGAGAATCTGGAACAATCTCTGTGCGTAAGGGTCAAGGCCGGAAAACCATACTGGATGCCCGTGATCTTCGGGCCCTTAGACAGCACTGCATCACATACAGGAATGCTACTGTAATGGAAATCACAACATGGGCTCAGGAATACTTCCAGAAAACATTGTCGGTGAACACAATCCACCGTGCCATTCGCCGTTGCCGGCTAAAACTCTATAGGTCAAAAAAGAAGCCATATCTAAACATGATCCAGAAGCGCAGGCGTTTTCTCTGGGCCAAGGCTCATTTAAAATGGACTGTGGCAAAGTGGAAAACTGTTCTGTGGTCAGGCGAATCAAAATTTGAAGTTCTTTTTGGAAAACTGGGACGCCATGTCATCCGGACTAAAGAGGACAAGGACAGCCCAAGTTGTTATCAGCGCTCAGTTCAGAAGCCTGCATCTCTGATGGTATGGGGTTGCATGAGTGCGTGTGGCATGGGCAGCTTACACATCTGGAAAGGCACCATCAATGCTGAAAGGTATATCCAAGTTCTAGAACAACATATGCTCCCATCCAGATGTCGTCTCTTTCAGGGAAGACCTTGCATTTTCCAACATGACAATGCCAGACCACATACTGCATCAATTACAACATCATGGCTGCGTAGAAGGATCCGGGTACTGAAATGGCCAGCCTGCAGTCCAGATCTTTCACCCATAGAAAACATTTGGCGCATCATAAAGAGGAAGATGCGACAAAGAAGACCTAAGACAGTTGAGCAACTAGAAGCCTGTATTAGACAAGAATGGGACAACATTCCTATTCCTAAACTTGAGCAACTTGTCTCCTCAGTCCCCAGACGTTTGCAGACTGTTATAAAAAGAAGAGGGGATGCCACACAGTGGTAAACATGGCCTTGTCCCAACTTTTTTGAGATGTGTTGATGCCATGAAATTTAAAATCAACTTATTTTTCCCTTAAAATGATAAATTTTTTCAGTTTAAACATTTGATATGTCATCTATGTTGTATTCTGAATAAAATATTGAAATTTGAAACTTCCACATCATTGCATTGTTTTTATTCACAGTTTGTACAGTGTCCCAACTTTTTTGGAATCGGGTTTGTAAGACAAACTGCATGTTTTTTATTGTATAGCCCGTTTCGTTTGCGAGCGCCATTGCGAGCAGCATCAGCCTGCCTCAGCTTGTCAAAAATGCCTTTTTACTTTGGTTGTGATAGTAAACATTTAAACTAACATTGTGATATGCTTGAAGTGTTTTATATCTATAAATTTTATTATAGGCAAGACAAGTCAAGTGTTGATTAGAGAGGCTGAATTGATCAAACGTGGTCACTGTCAGCCGCTGGCTGCTTGGTCGTTACTTTAAAAAACAAAAACTTTAATTTAACAAACAGAAAATGCTCCAAACATTTTTCTAAATTAACTTAATAAAGAAACTAAACGAAATATAAGTACTTTGACATTAAAAACAAAACTGAACTATTTTAATGGCTGCAACAGTGTGTAATAGGGAGGATAAAAAAAAAAAAAAACGGGAAAAAAAAAACGGGCTCCATTCGGACTCGGGCAGAGAATTTTGATAAGCTGTCGGACACGGGCCGGGCTAGGGCCTGAGCGTCTTGGGCCAGGGCCGGGCTAGGGCCTAGATTTGAGGCCCGTGCAGGGCTCTGCCATGAATATGCAAATTATCCCTGCCTCCACTCACTCACATGAGCTCAGAGATCCACTCTCTCAACTTTACTCAAGTTACTGTAGTAAACGCTGCACAATGGTATTGCTCTTTACAACGTCGGACACATAACGGTAATTAATATGATTAGCCTTTTGCTTGACTACGTTATCAAACAGCTAATAATGTGTTGCTAATGTTACACAAACCATGTTTCTGTTGCCATCTCAGTCTGCCTTCTAAAAATCAGCATCCTTAGAAACGCTTTGAACATCATAGAACATCAGTGGAGAAAGGCATATAGTTAATCATAACATCATAATATACATCATATGGGATAACCTGGCTTCTCTTGAGACTCCCCTACTTCGCAGCATAGTAATGATGATATGCTAAAGCCTGCTGGCACGTTGACTCGATTGGTTACAAGGCAGTTTATGACGTAAGAAACATTGTCGATTTTAAACCGCGTTTTTGAGATTGTCTTTGGTTCAATGGACTTTTAATGAGAAAATATGGTTTGTTTTAAAGCATATTAAAAACACCACACAGACATATAAACAACATTAAAAACTTTTAACAGGGGGTCCTGAAGCAAAGACGCATTAAATTGATCACAAGTGACAGTAAAGACATTTTATGTTACAAAAGATTTCGATTTCAAATAAAGGCAACTAAATGTTCTTTTAAACGTTCTATTCTTCAAAGATGGATCACAGTTTCCACAAAAATATTAAGCAGCACAATTGTTGATAATAATGATAATAAAACATTGATGTGAAAATGTTTGTTGACCAGCAAATCAGCATATTAGGATGATTTATGAAGGGTCCTGTGACACTGAAGACTTTGCCATCACAGGAATAAATTGCATTTTAAAATATATTAAAATATAAAACTAATTAATTGTAATAATATTTCAGAATATTAGTTTTTACTGTATTTTTGATCAAATAAATGCAGTCTTGGTGAGCATAAAAGGCTTCTTTCAAAAATATAAAAAATTCTTACCAAGCCCAAACTCTTGAACGATAGTCTACATTTGTGTTATTTCATTGTTTTGATGACGTAACTGTTATATTAAACTTTGTAAAAGGTTAAAGAACAAGTAAGTGTTCCCTTTTGGCTGGTAGTGAATGTCAACACTCCCTATATATAATGCCCTTCCTTCCAAACTTTCCATGTTTCAATCATATATTTCTGGTCTAAAACATTGGATAAAGTAGATGAGGCCTTCATGATCCTCAAAAACAATCTTTATCTGTAAAGCTCCACAGAATTGAACTGAATATTTCCCCGCCCCTCACATATTATTTTTTGAACAAAATAGCAAATTTCATTCATTAAAAAGCTAGGTCCCTTTTAATATTAATATATAAGTGCCTTAAAGGGTTAGTTCACCCAAAAAAGAAAATTCTGTCATTAATTCCTCACCCTCATGTTGTTCCAAAGCCGTAAGACCTTCGTTCATCTACGGAACACAAATGAAGATCTTTTTGATGAAATCCGAGAGCTCTCTGACTTCTCCTTAGACAGCAATTGAATTAACACTTTCAAGGCCCAGAAAGGAAGTAAAGACATCATTAAAATAGTCCATTTGACTCCAGTGGTTCAACCTTAATTTAATGAAGCGACGAGAATACTTTTTGTGCGCAAAAAACAAACAAAAATAACGACTTTATTCAACAATTTCTTCTAGCCTGTGTCAGACTCTTACGCTGTTGACGCAGTGTAAACAGTGCAGCGCTTCCAGAACTCTGGCTTACCATTGGCCGACGCTGTTCACGTGAGCACCACGACGCATGCGCACAAGTCGTTCTGCCGTAGAACTAGGAAGCACTGCACTGTTTACACAGCGTAAGAGTCTGAGGGTGAGTAATTAATGACAGAATTTTCATTTTTGGGTGAACTAACCCTTTAATAAGGACAGTTAATCTGTGATTGCACTCCTCTGTTAGCTTGTAAGTGCTGTTGCCTTGTTCACAGGTCAGAGGTCATCATATAGCCAAACTTGACCCTTTGGGTGTCAGTTGTGTAAATTTTGACAATGCCCCAGTATCTGTCGGGTTCCATCAATCTGGTGAGAACTGCTTGTGGTGTTCAGTGTGATTGCAAGCGTGCACATTCAGTGTGTTAACATTGCTATTTGTCCTTCTGTCCCTGCTCTTCTGTCGTCTCTCTGGTGGTTTTCACACTCACTCTCTCCCCATCTCACCTCCTCAACTGTCCATACTGTTCTTTGGGTTACTGTCCTTCCTTCTCCTCTTTTTCTTCGTCTATCTGTACGTCTTATTCCTGGAACTCCCTGCAGATTCGGGGGCACCACGTTGCACAGCTGGATCCTCTCGGAATTATGGATGCAGATCTCGATTCGTGTGTCCCTGCAGATATAATCACATCCTCTGATAAACTTGGTAAGGTTTTGATTGGCAGTTGGAGAGTGATTGAATCTTTTTATGTGGCATGGCTTGTTTTTGTGCTGTTCAACACTCTGTGTATATCATCCACCCTTACCTGAAGCATGCATGTGGTCCAGACCTGTTTGGATATTTGCAATGGGTAATATTTAAACACGCAGCAGTGAGTGTTGTTTGTGTGCAGATAAACATTATATAAACATTACCTGGGAAATGTGTGATATTGGACACGATGGCCTTGTTCCAAAGCCTAGCTGCCAGTGCTCAGTTGATTACAATGGAGCAATACTATAATAAGTCCAAATATGCATACAGCACACACATATATTAGGTCAAATTATGCATTTATTAAATGGAACTTATATATACACTACTGCTCTAAAGATTTTTTTAATATTTTTGAAAGAAGTCTGAAATAAATGCTCACCAAGGCTGCATTTATTTGAGCAAAAATGCAGTAAAACAGTAATAGTAATGTATTATTAAAGTTTAAAGTAACTGTTTTCTATTTTAATACATTTTAAAATGTAATTTATTCCTGAATTTTCAGCATCATTACTCCAGTCTTCAGTGTCACATGGTCCTTCAGAAATCATTCTAATATGCTGATTTGCTGCTCAAGAAACATTTCTTATTATTTCTTATTATTATCAATGTTGTGCTGCTTAATATTTTTGTGGAAACTGTGATACCTTTTTTCAGGATTCTTTTATGAATAGAAAGTTCAAAAGAACGGATTCTATTTGAAGTAGAATCTTTTGTAACCTTATAAAAGTCTTTACTTTCACTTTTGATCAATTTAATGCATCCTTGCTGAATATAAATATATAATAAACTGTATATAAAATCTTACTGACCCAAAACTTTTGAATGGTAGTGTATATATATACACTCACCTAAAGGATTATTAGGAACACCATACTAATACTGTGTTTGACCCCCTTTCGCCTTCAGAACTGCCTTAATTCTACGTGGCATTGATTCAACAAGGTGCTGAAAGCATTCTTTAGAAATGTTGGCCCATATTGATAGGATAGCATCTTGCAGTTGATGGAGATTTGTGGGATGCACATCCAGGGCACGAAGCTCCCGTTCCACCACATCCCAAAGATGCTCTATTGGGTTGAGATCTGGTGACTGTGGGGGCCATTTTAGTACAGTGAACTCATTGTCATGTTCAAGAAACCGATTTGAAATGATTCGAGCTTTGTGACATGGTGCATTATCCTGCTGGAAGTAGCCATCAGAGGATGGGTACATGGTGGTCATAAAGGGATGGACATGGTCAGAAACAATGCTCAGGTAGGCCGTGGCATTTAAACGATGCCCAATTGGCACTAAGGGGCCTAAAGTGTGCCAAGAAAACATCCCCCACACCATTACACCACCACCACAGTGCACAGTGGTAACAAGGCATGATGGATCCATGTTCTCATTCTGTTTACGCCAAATTCTGACTCTACCATCTGAATGTCTCAACAGAAATCGAGACTCATCAGACCAGGCAACATTTTTCCAGTCTTCAACTGTCCAATTTTGGTGAGCTCGTGCAAATTGTAGCCTCTTTTTCCTATTTGTAGTGGAGATGAGTGGTACCCGGTGGGGTCTTCTGCTGTTGTAGCCCATCCGCCTCAAGGTTGTGCGTGTTGTGGCTTCACAAATGCTTTGCTGCATACCTCGGTTGTAACGAGTGGTTATTTCAGTCAAAGTTGCTCTTCTATCAGCTTGAATCAGTCGGCCCATTCTCCTCTGACCTCTAGCATCAACAAGGCATTTTCGCCCACAGGACTGCCGCATACTGGATGTTTTTCCCTTTTCACACCATTCTTTGTAAACTCTAGAAATGGTTGTGCGTGAAAATCCCAGTAACTGAGCAGATTGTGAAATACTCAGACCGGCCCGTCTGGCACCAACAACCATGCCACGCTCAAAATTGCTTAAATCACCTTTCTTTCCCATTCTGACATTCAGTTTGGAGTTCAGGAGATTGTCTTGACCAGGACCACACCCCTAAATGCATTGAAGCAACTGCCATGTGATTGGTTGATTAGATAATTGCATTAATGAGAAATTGAACAGGTGTTCCTAATAATCCTTTAGGTGAGTGTATATATATATGATGCCTAAAAATGCTGTCCAAATTAAGTTTTGGATCAGAGCCTATCAGTTTGTACCTTATCACCGCATATCCAGGCCTCTGGCTTTGCCCATTGTAAATGATGTTTGCTCAAGTCTCACTGTTGAACTCAGAAGTGTGTTTGTCAGTGTAGCACTTGTCTCATCTAGTGTCATGTTGTAGTTCCTCTTTCTCTCTTTGCCTTTTTCATATCCTCACAGTTGCTCTTTATTGTACTGGTAACGCCTAGGCTTTTGATCACTTCTCTGGATGCTGTGAATAGCAGTTGCTTTTTCTAATTGTTTTGCGCACAAACTTTTTGTAGAGGTTTATTTGCATGCATACATTCAATTCAGTTGATTTGAAACCGTGCTGAGCAAGATTGTGGTTAGTTTACCATCAAAACAGTCAACACAACAATATGAGAAATGTGAACCATCGGAATGCCTCACACAAGCTTATAATATCTCATCAAATGTCATGACTCCTAATCTTCAGGTTCCTTCTATCATGAACATTTGTAAAAAAAGAAAAAAAAAAAAGAAAAGAAAAAACATTGGTGTGAGTTCTCATTACTATCTATTACACAGCCTCCAAATAAACATTTTTAATCAGTAGTTTTGTCTTGTTTTCATAGTATAAATATCTTAATACCTTATATAAAGATGCATTTATTTGAGAAGAAATATTACATAGATGGTAAATGAGGACTTGTTTTCAGAAAATGAAATCTTAAATTAAATTGATTTCTTTCCTTACTGGAAAATGTTCTTGTTTTAAGCATAAACCTCAGTAAATTGTAGGGACGTATATCGAGATATCGCGATATAAAAATGCGACGATATGTATCGTTGATGTAAACGATATGATTTGCGATATAGAGTTAGTTTTATCCCAGCTCAGCTTACTGTATTTATAAGGTATAATTCATTCAAAAATGTCAATTCTGTCATCATGTACTCACCCTCATGTCGTTTCAAACCTATAAGATTTTCATTTAACTTCAAAACACAACTGAAAGTATTTTTCAAGAAACCAGAGAAAGATTTCTGTACATCCATTTAAAGTCCATTCCTCTCAAACTTAAAAGATCCAAAAAATCATAAAGGCATCGTAAAATTAATCAATCGAGTGGTCTAATCCAAATCCAAAGTTTTCTCAAGAGACACGATGGCTTTATATGATGAACAGATTTACAACGACGCGCATACTGTAATAAACACGGACATTCAAATGTGACGTGACGCGCGGAAACAACATAGAGTGAGTAAATGCAGAACTAAACATTTACAGTTTAGGAATAGTCATTTTGACACGCTTTCTTGCGATTAGAACTGTGACTGGTTGCATTGATCATCTGAAGCGCACGCGCTGCTGGAATGACACTCCTCAAAGTGAAAGCGCAAACATCATTTAAATCACCATGTCACGTTTAGTTTTAGTAGTAGATTGTGCAAAGCGTTTTAGATGGTTTGTTCTTATATGTATAGTGCATTAATAGCTGGAGAGGCGGAACATAGCGAGCACCGGGTGAGTCTGTGTGAGCGCGGCGCGAGTACTGCATGAGAGAAATTTAAGTTTACGGAGTTTGTGACATTACTACATTAAACTACTATATATAATGTTGAATATAATGTATAGTAATGCAATGGGGGAATATTTGTGTGTCCTGATAATAATATAATAACAATAATATTATTTAAATAATAATAAAAAAATCTCTTCTTTATTAAAATATTGCGATAAATACCGTATCGTGAGTTTAGTATCATGATAGTATCGAATTGTGACACGAGTGTATCGTTACACCCCTAGTAAATTGTATCTTATGCTTACAAGAAAAATCAGTCTGACAGTGAGATGAGATGAGAAAAATCAACTTAATGTTTAATGCTGTTTAGATTTATTTTTACTTCAAAACAAGACAAAAATACTGATGTGTAATGAAAATGTGTTTTGGCAGTGCAGTGTTCTGCTTCAGCAGACTTAGAATAAAAAGCAGTCAGAGAATCATTCAGATTCCAATTTTCACCATCCCAAACAAGCTTTGCTGTGTCCAGTCTGTAACTTCCAGTGGTCAAGCATGATATTTTAGAGCAGTTTTTATCAATGGCAGGCGGATTGTCAATGAGCATAGTGAGACGTCCGTCTGTACTTTATTGACGGTAGCGTTGCACTATGTGAGGTGAGGGAGTTTTCTCTCTCTCTGACAGTGTCAGTTTTCCAGCACTGCATTGTTCTGCATTTCATTCAGTGGAAATGCTGTGCTCAGTGCTTTTTCTCAGAACACCTCACAGGTTCAGTTCATTTCACTGCGTGGTACAACAGTAAAAAAAAATTCACTTTGTAACATTGGTCACGTCCACACCGGGGTCATAATTTTTTTTATTTTATTATTTTTTTTTATGTAATGCTTTTTGACTCCTCAGATGCAGCTGTTTTTAAAGCCCGTCTGTCTCACCTTACAGCTGGAGGTATGAGGACTAGCTAGTGCATTTGAGTTGATAGCATTTTTAGAAGCAGTTCCCTGATCAAAAACCAGTGATTAAATACATTTAAAGTTGCATAGCCTTGCTTTCTTTTTTAGCATTTAGTGGAACCCATGCCCTTGATTTTGCACATCCGAACATTGTCCTTAAGCCTAATCCAATAAAGCTGTCAGTACCTGAGCATGGTTTTTTGGTTTCCATGGACAGCTTTCCCTTTTTGTACCTTTATTCAGTATGTAACTTAAACTGTCGTCAACTCTTAGCAGAAATGCATTTATGTAACTTCACGTGGCACTGCACCGTTTTGGTCCTCGCAAGAGCCCAAGCTGGCATATGTGGCGATTTCCCTCATTAACCTTGCCTAAGGTCTGTTTCTTACATAATGTCCTCATCTTCATGGAATGTTAGTTTTAGCCTCAGCAATCGAGTTTGAGGCTGTGACATGCTGTTAGACTCTCCCAAAGTCATCTTTGGTTGATTCCAGTTGGTAATGTGTTAATATAAACATCGCTATTACCATGGTATTAGTTCTACATCGTGTGTTCTACAGAAATAAACGACGTTCGAATGTGATCTGACTTATAGTATACAGAAAATAAAACAGGCAAACATCTAGAGACAAGAATATCACTTTTGACTTGACAAACTATTTTATTTACATTCTCGGTTTTGTCTTTGTTCTTGTCATCACGTTTCGTTTTACGTAAACTTGTTTTACTGGTGTTGCAAGAACATGTTATCATGTTTACATGCCTGGAGCCTCAAGGTACATTTCTTTATGTATTTTGTGTGGATAAATAAACAGGAACAGCTCATGGGACACCTTGAGATCAAAGGTCAGAGCAATCTGCTATGCGAGACTCATTGTAATGACTCTAGTTTACATTTCTGCTCATCAACCTTTTAGCCTTCATGGTTTGCAGATAAAAACACTCTCTCATCGCTTATTAGTCAAAAAGAAGAGAAGTTAAATTGTACGCTGACACGCATTTCTAGTTAAAATGTGTTTGTTCATCTGTAGCATCTCATGCATGCATTACCCCCGGTACTAATGGAATGGGCTGAAATAGATCTGTTTTTCACCATCTTTCCTTTTCCCTCTGCTAACACTGTTGGCTTAGCCTTTTCTTCACATGTTCTGTGTCGTATGTGCATGAATGTGCTGTTATTTACACTGTATGTTTTTAATAATACTTTTAAATCATAAAAATTGTTCCACATCCCTGTTTCCTCTAACGCAGTTCCATTTTGTCTTCTGTGTTTACGTGTGTCGGTCGGATCCGCTGTGTTTTGTTTCGCTTGCCTATCCTCCCCCTTCCACATCCATGTGTTTGCATGTCTGCTGTCAGGCTTCTACGGACTGGAAGAAGCGGATCTGGATAAAGTTTTCCGGCTTCCTACTACTACCTTTATCGGGGGCAGTGAAAGTGCCCTTCCACTCAGGGAAATCATCCGGCGTTTAGAGGTGCGTACCCAAATATTTCCCCACTTGAGATACATATAATGCAATGATATTTGAATATGAATGATATAAAGTATCATTGCAGTACATAACAAAGTTATTCAACATTATATATACAAAGTATAATATACAAAAACATGACTTCTTGCTGTACTATGCAGATGGCCTACTGTCAACACATTGGGGTGGAGTTCATGTTCATCAACGACCTGGAGCAGTGCCAGTGGATCAGGCAGAAATTTGAGAAGCCTGGAGTGATGCAGTTTACTCTGGAAGAGAAGAGGACGTTACTGGCTCGTATGGTCCGCTCAACCAGGTCTCCCCCATGCCATCGTTTTCTGGAGACCTGAATGAATGATTTGCTATTCAAATAATTTAAGCACAGGCACACTTTAAGATAAACCTTTCACAAAAGGACAACTGACTTCATACATCCACTAACATTGACACCAGTTGGTTAAAGGTCATCGCAGAAATGCAAGAAAAGGGAAGTTCGTTCTGAGAAAACTCTTGCGTCATTTGTTTGCAGATGACACTTGCTTTGATATTGTGTTATCTTATGCAATAACATCATTTGTAGTACGTCAAAGGATGTTTGTGAACATTTTGTGGATGTTTGTGAACATTTTGTGAATGTTTGTAATTCTGTGATTTCATCAGATTTGAGGAGTTCCTGCAGAGGAAGTGGTCGTCAGAGAAACGATTTGGCCTGGAGGGATCCGAGGCTCTCATTCCTGCACTCAAAACCATCATCGACAAATCCAGTGAGAATGGAGTGGAGAACGTTATTATGGGCATGCCACACAGGTAGAGGACCAAAATACTTAATAATGTATTTTAATTAGGGAAGTACTTCAGGCAACAAATGTAAGGCCATTGAAACATGTCTGAATTGTCTGCTCTCCATCAGAGGTCGTCTGAATGTGCTTGCTAATGTGATTCGTAAGGAGCTGGAGCAGATCTTCTGCCAGTTTGATTCAAAGCTGGAAGCTGCGGATGAGGTAATCATCTCTCAAGCCACCATCATTTCCTTCATCAGAAGTTCCACTTTCACAGTTCAACTCCCTAAACAGCTTACAAAACAAATATGTCAGTTCACACACAATTAAAAAGACTGATCTCAAAAATGACAGTTGCTTACCTTGGTTTTGAAGTCATGGTTCAAAATACTGTACTGTTCAGTACACATGCATACCGAATTGTAAGACCCATACCAAAAATATATTCGGTATGAATACGTGTACCGTTACACCCCTACTTTTTACCATGTCTAGTTCAGTGGAGGTGAATCGATGGCTTTCTGCTTATTATTATGCTATGAAACCTTATACTTAAATGTTTCACTTCTTTTTCAAAGGCGTGATAAAAGAGAAGTAGCGACAGATTTTTTTCTTCCTTATTGTGATGGAAGTCAAACAGATTGTCGAAAAAGAAAAACATGCTGGGCGATCATCAGTTGTTGAAGATCAGATAAATGCAAGCTTGCAGTCAATTGTAAGAAAGGGGCGGGTTTGAG
This sequence comes from Coreius guichenoti, assembly GCA_039654105.1. NCBI lineage: Eukaryota > Metazoa > Chordata > Actinopteri > Cypriniformes > Gobionidae > Coreius > Coreius guichenoti. The sequence goes on from CM077190.1 coordinate 30,181,371, forward strand.
CAGATTAAATGATTGAATGATTGAGAAAAGTCTAATGTTTCACCAAATGATCGATTTATGACAGTTTGATTAAGGATTATGAGGACAAAAAAAACGTTACAAATAAAAAAATTTAACACACAAATTAATTGTTCTCAATAACATGCATTTAGAAAATAGATGGGATAGAATAGAACATTTTCATTTCATGACAACTTTAAAGTGGTAATATTTGACAAAGGAGGCAAATCTGGAACAACCAGTGCAGTAATATACTAAACATTCATTACCGTAATTGTACTTTACATAATTAGCTCTGCACATGATCGTTCTGTGAAAACATCCTCGCCCACATTTCTGAAAAAATGTAAGAATATAAACTCTGTAATGTACAGTATGTAATGTTCCTCTCAAACAAAGAATCTTGGGTGTTGACATTGCAGCCCTGTTCATGTTTCAGTTTCTGTTTGTGGCTTTCCTTCAGGGCTCAGGTGATGTGAAGTATCATTTGGGTATGTACCACAGACGGATCAACCGGGTCACTGAACGCCATATCACACTATCCCTGATGGCCAACCCTTCACACCTGGAGGCAGTGGACCCTGTAGTGCAGGGCAAGACCAAGGCAGAGCAGTTCTACTGCGGTGACTCTGACGGCAATAGGGTGTGAATCTGTATTTATGTTATTGGATACAAGTGTGAAAACAAATCTATTATTACTGTAAATTTTAAATGCAGACATTAGCTTAAAGTTTAATTTGTCAAAGAGTATGTTAGTATATAGATGACCTCAAAGTTCCAGACATGGACTAGATAAAAGGACAGATAAAGAGGCCTGTATCCAAAGATTAAACAGTTCCCTCAAAGACAAACACATTGCGATGTGATTGGTTGTATTGTGTCAGCAGTTTTTAGAACTGTTTTAAATCGTCTTTTGTGATTAGAAAACAAGACCTGATTGACATGTTGTCAGTAAGAAGACTGTGTCCTTGTCTCTGAAGGTGATGTCCATCTTGTTGCATGGAGACGCAGCCTTTGCAGGTCAGGGAATCGTTTACGAGACATTTCACCTTAGTGACCTGCCGTCCTACACCACCCACGGTACTATTCACGTGGTCGTAAACAACCAGGTCTGTTTCTCACACACTCTGACCAGCAGATAATTACCTTTTCAAGCAGAAATTGGTTATATACTACCGTTTAAAAGTTAGGGGTCATTAAGATTTTTTGTTTGTGATAGAAGTCTTTTATGTTCACCAAGACTGCATTTATTTGATTAAAAATACTGTAAAAATGGCAATATTGTGATTTATATCACAGTTTTCTATTGTAATATATTTTTATATGGAATTTATTCCTGTGATCCAAAGCAAAAGATGAATTTTCAGCATCATCACTCCAGTCTTCAGTCACATGATCCTTCAGAAATCATTCTAATATGATGATTTTCTGCTCAATATACATTTTATTATCATCAATGTTAAAAACAGTTTGTGCTGCTTAATTTTTTTTTTTTTTTAGGATTCTTCAAAAGAACAACATCTATTTGAATTAGACATCTTTTGTGACATTATAAATGTCTTCACTGTCACTTTTGATCAATCTCATGTATCCTTGCTGAATAAAAGGATTAATTTCTAAATAATAAATATTACTGGGCTCAAACTTTTGAACGGTAGTGTATATTTTCTATAATCTATACAAAATATGACTTTATAGGTGCTACAAATGTTTTTCAGGAATAGGAATTTTTTTTTAGGAATTTTAAATAGCTTTTGTTCCCCTCTCTTTAGATTGGCTTCACCACTGACCCCCGAATGGCGCGCTCCTCACCGTACCCCACCGACGTGGCCCGAGTGGTCAACGCTCCCATCTTCCATGTGAACGCAGATGACCCTGAGGCTGTGATGTACGTGTGTAACGTGGCTGCAGAATGGAGAGCCACCTTTCATAAAGATGTGGTGGTTGATCTGGTAGGGAAGCATTCTCTTTATCTTTTTATTTTTTCAACTGGGATTGTTTCGAACTATGTGTCAAATGTGCTTTAGGTGTTGATGCTATCATTCACCTTTGCTCTATAGGTGAGCTACAGACGAAACGGCCACAACGAGATGGACGAGCCGATGTTTACTCAACCGCTGATGTACAAACAGATAAAGAAACAGAAACCTGTTCTGCAAAAATATGCTGAAAAGCTCATTGCAGAAGGAGCTGTGAGCAGACAGGAATATGAGGTCAGATTAACCAAATATAATTGCTAATATGAATATATACACTGCTATTCGAAAGAAATTAATACTTTTATTCAGCAAAGACGCATTAAATTGATAAAAAATATGCGTTTATAATGATTTGTATAAAAGATTTGTATTTCAAATAAATATTAAGCAGCAACTGTTTTCAACATTGATAATAATAAATGTTTCTTTAGAAGAAAAACAGCATATTAGATATTTCTGAAGGATCATGTGAGACTGAAGACTGGAGTGATGAAAATTCAGCTTTGAATCACAGGAATAAATTATATTTTAAAATATATTAAAATATATAACAGTTTATTTCAAGTTGTAATAATATTTCACAATATTACTGTTGTTACTGTATTTTTGATCAAGTAAATGCGGGCCTTGTTATCATAAGAGACTTCTTTCAAAAACATTAAAAAAATCTTACATACTAGCTTACCTACTTTGACCTAATAGGAAATATTGACTATTTGTCAGATTCTTTCTTACTGAAATTACTTAAAGTGAATATTTACATTAATTTAATGTTGCCTGTCTGTCCTTGTAGGAGGAAATTGCAAAGTATGACAAAATCTGTGAAGAGGCGTATAATCGCTCTAAAGATGAGAAGATCCTGCACATCAAGCACTGGCTTGACTCACCTTGGCCAGGTACGTGTTTGTGTTCATGTACAATGTCCCTAAACAGTAATCAGACGTGTATATGTGTGTATACTTGTATTTGCTCTGAAATCTGCTTGACTTGACATTTATACTTAACTCTACAGGTTTTTTCACTTTGGATGGTCAACCTAAGAGCATGAGCTGTCCATCCACTGGTCTCAATGAGGAAGTGCTCAGTCACATTGGTCAAGTGGCTTCTTCTGTGCCTATGGAGGATTTCACTATCCACGGAGGTACCTTTCCACTCCCCCTTTCTTTAAAAGGCAGATTGCCATTTTAAAGCATGTTGGGAACTGGCTGTTTCTGGTAATACTACAGCTCCTATATACTTTAATGGGGAAAGACTAAAATCTTCACGTTTTCAAAAACGTGTGAAATCACCACTAAAAACATGACAAAAATTTTATAATAAAGTTGCTTTTTTAGCTCAAATCAGGCTTTAAAAATATTTTTTAAGTTGAGCCAGCATCTCAGGGTTTTTCCTGGTTCAAAACAAGGCAGAGGTGGTAAAATCCTGGTCACAGCTGAAGATAACACAATTTAACAGGCACGTATTTTAATAATAAGATAATTTCATTTTTATTTTGCGAACACTATCATATACAGTGTTCCCTACAGTATTTTATGAGACTGTGGAGGGTGGACCTCGTTCCTTCTAGGGGGGTCCTGGGGCATGCCCCCCCGGAAGAAAATTTTGTACATTTTAAAGAAATTCATAAATCTGGTGCACTTTGAGTTTTCTAAATTAAGAGCTCCAACCCATATTCAGTGTGCAAATTGAACAAAGAAAAAGTCTGTGCACTGACTTTTACCTGAACTTTAAATGGGACCACAGGGCTTGTGGACACCTGAATCTGCTGTTAAAAATAAATCATCCACCCGTCAACCACCCAAACCTATGATATTCTCTGATTTAGATATCTGCACCTGATCATCACATTATAATTAATCAAATTCTCAGTCTTAAGCATGATGATATGGTAACATATCACACTGAAGTAGACTGATTTTAAATTAACATTCATTTAAAATAAAAGTTCTTCTTTGGCTAAATCAGCGGCGTGCACAAGGCGGGGGCCGGGTGGGCTTGAGCCCCTGCCCCTTTGAAAGTAAAAGTGCCCTTTTCTATTGCACCGCAGTGCCCCCGCGAACGCGATTTCTACCGAGAAATCGAACGCGATTTCTACCGAGGGGGACCCGGAACGAGATTATTACCGAGCGGGAACACCAAGCCCCACCCCCCGGAACGCGATGACACTGCCCCGGCGGAGGTCTGTGCACGCCACTGGGCTAAATTACATTTCCTTAATAGCCTAAACACAGGCTTTACTCCCTTCAAAATTAAATTGGCACTGTTTCATTAGGCTACATCATTGTTGGAAAACACTCTTATCAGAATAATTTCTGTTAAGCTTGTGTGTATTTTTAGTTAAAGCTGTTAAGTTATAAAGCCCTATCTCATGTAGGGTTTTTCCTTTGTGTTTTATATAAGGACCACTGGGAGGTGCTCTAGGCATATGTTTTCCTTGATTGGTTTTCCCTGAAGAGAAATACTCCGAAAATGATTCAGTCCAATTTGGTGAACTGTTCGACCAGTTCACTAAAAAGAACCGGTTCAAAAGAACGATTCGTTCACGAACCGGACGGACATCACCATGTTAAAAACGAAAGTAAAAAGTGACGCACGTTCGCTGCGTTTTACCGTGAAATGAGAGTTCCATGTCTTTATTAAAATCAACACATTAATGATTTATCTCTCATCCACCCGCAATTAATTGTAATGTTATTTTTCTTATTACTTGGCCCACCCAACCCGCGGATTATTCGCAGACTGCAGATATAACCGCGATACGTGCATCACTATTGAGCGGTTTGAGAATGGACACAGGCCAGGAACACGCAACAGAACCGTGTCGGTGAAAATGGGTATCTGAGCATGTGACTGCCTGTCTGAGTTGTCGACAGCCGGAGGCAGCACGAAATTTGACGGAGGTGGCCGCCTCGTAATTCCCTATGCAGGAAAAACCCTGCATCTGTACCTCAGCATTATTACCCTGAGATAATTTTTGTCTCTGTCTTCCTATAAGGTCTCACCCGAATCCTGAAGGGCAGGGCTACGATGGTGCAGAAGCGCTCAGTGGACTGGGCTCTGGGAGAATACATGGCCTTCGGTTCTCTGCTAAAGGAAGGCATTCATGTGCGTCTCAGTGGTCAGGATGTGGAGAGAGGGACCTTCAGGTGAGAATAGCGGCATCTCCTGCTCCTAAATTAACTTGATTTGAAAGCAACTTCACAGTCTCCCTTTTTATCGACATACAGTCATCGGCACCATGTGCTACATGATCAGAACGTTGACAAACGGACCTGCATTCCCATGGACTACATCGACCCGAACCAGGCTCCTTATACCGTGTGCAACAGCTCCCTGTCAGAATACGGTGTTCTTGGTGGGTATAAATCAAATGGACTGTGGTTGGTGGCTGTCGGTCAAACAAACCCAGAATAAGCTGCAGTGTGTATCATTTTATGCCCACTGAACCTCAGGTTTGTGTCTCATTGTGTGCAGGCTTTGAGCTTGGCTTTGCCATGGCAAGCCCAAACGCACTAGTGCTCTGGGAGGCTCAGTTTGGAGACTTTCATAACACAGCCCAGTGCATCATCGACCAGTTCATCTCCCCTGGCCAGGCCAAGTGGGTCCGACAAAACGGCATTGTGCTGCTGCTGCCTCACGGCATGGAGGGCATGGTGAGGTCTTTTCATTCTAAATTCACCTCTGGGCTTAAATTTTTCCATCATTTCCCTCTTTCATTGCTTTCTTGCTATTGTTTCCAGGGACCAGAGCACTCCTCCGCCCGCCCAGAGAGATTCCTCCAGATGTGCAATGATGACCCTGACGTTTTCCCGGTAGAATACATGGAAATTTCAACCAAGCACTGTTGTTTTGTTTTTTTAATCATTTTAACAAAATGCTTAATACTCATTTTTTTGCAACAGAAAATCACAGAGGACTTTGCCGTCCGGCAGCTTTATGACTGTAACTGGATCGTGGTGAACTGCTCCACTCCTGCAAACTACTTCCATGTTCTTCGGAGGCAGATCCTTCTACCCTTCAGAAAGCCTGTAAGAGACATTTCACTCTGTTTATCAACTCTACAAGTTTCCCTCATAATGAAAAACCTGGAAATATCAGGCAATTTTAAAATTGCTTACCAGGTCTAGAAGGAGTCATGGGATTATTCATGGAAAATCATATTTGCTATAGAAATTTGAGTATTTTTGCTGTAAAATATTTAATTGGATATTATTAGCTATTGTAAAGCATGCAAGTAATGCCACTTTCTAAGCAAATCATTCTTTTAAATTGCTTTTTTTAGTGATTCAGTCAAAATGACTAACATCATTTTAAATTATTAATTAGCGAATCCATCTGAATGACCCTGTCTGTATCTACCTTGAAGTAGAATGAAGTTTTAATTTTTATTTCTGTTCGCTTTAGCTCATTATCTTCACGCCTAAATCGCTGCTACGGCACCCAGAGGCCAAGTCAAGTTTTGATGACATGTTACCAGGTGTGTGCTTGAAATCTTGGCAATCTTTTGTCATAAAAATGCTCTAGCTGGACGTTGTAGTAATGGTCTGTTGTGTTTGGGTTTGATCAGGCACACACTTCAGACGTCTGATTCCAGAAGAGGGAAGTGCATCGCAGAATTCAGCGGGAGTGAAGCATCTTATCTTCTGCACAGGAAAAGTTTATTATGACCTCACCAAAGAACGAAAGACCAGAGGCCTGGAGGACTTAGTAGCCATCAGCCGCATTGAGCAGGTACCTGTACAGATTATCATTATCATGTTTATTAAATGGGCCATATTCTGTATTTATTTCCCTATAAGGACACTTGTATTGCTAGTCCGGCTTTCTTTCCTGGCCATTTATACACCACATTATAATTTTCACTTAATTCCTGCACACTAAAGTAGTTCAACTATGTGTTGGGATGACTTTTGAATGTTTTTATCCAGCTCTCTCCATTCCCGTTTGACCTGGTGAAAGCAGAGGCAGAGAAGTATCCACAGGCTCAGCTGCTGTGGTGCCAGGAAGAGCATAAGAATCAAGGCTACTACGACTATGTCAAGCCACGCATCAGCAGAACCTTCAACAACACCCGTCCCGTTTGGTAACTAGTGTCCTTTGATTCATTTGAAAATCTCTCAAGAACCTGTTCATATTTTACTCCAGAATCAAAACAATTATATTTGGTATAAAGAAAATGAAGCCATGTGTCAAGTAATATTGACACTCTTTTCATAACAATTTTCTTAAGCTGCTTATTGTAATGGGAAAAATATATTATTTAAATTGTATATTGTTATGGTTGCTGTTATTATTTATATATTATTTAAATTGTAAATGTATTTATGCAATTTTGTAGAAATTGTTCTACTACTTTAAATGTATGCTGTTTTTTTAAAGAAATAGTTTTAGTATAAATGTTATTTTTATTTACTTCTATTTATAACTTTTACCATAAAAAAAAATACTGTATTGCATTGCAATACAAACCATTTAATGGTCATACAAATAAGCTTCAGTTTCTTAAGGCAAAAAGTATGTATTTTTAATAATAATAAATATAAAGTTTTTACAAATTAATCAAATTTATCAAATTTTTTTTTTTTCCTTCTTCTTTTTTTTGGGTGACCTGAATAAGTTTTCGTGCTATCCACTCGTGCAATATTTATCTGTAGTTGTACCCACTTGTGTTGCTTTCTTCTCAGGTATGCTGGCCGAGAACCTGCAGCTGCCCCTGCCACAGGGAACAAGAAGGCACATCTCGTGGAGCTGGAGCGGTTCTTGGACACGGCCTTCAACCTGGATGCCTTCCAGGGCCAGTCTTAACCACCTCACCCCATCCATTCTCTTTATTTCCATCCCTCTGTCCCTTGATTTTCAGGAAGCTCACATCCCGCTGATAGCGTTAAAAGGGCAAACTGGCAGCTAGGTATCTCCTCACCAAAGCACAGGTTTGCTTTACACTGTAGGTATGACAGGTCTATCTATGCAGATTTTCTTTGAAGGATGCAAGCTTTTAGCAACTATATGGTAACAATTTGCATGCATGTATCTCTGAGGCATGTTGATGGTTTTAATAGAGCCTTAAAATGACACAGCTTGAACCGCTCAAGCTTTTCCGTCACAATATGAATAATATTTACTTTTGAATACACACAAAAGTCACAGAGAGAAGTGCAAGAAATGCTTGCACAGAGTTGGCATGGACGTCTCTCAGAAATGGGACATATTGAAAAGTCATGATAGCATGAGGACATTAAAGGACATGCATGGAACCCTATGCAGTTTTAAATTATTGCGAAAGGAAATAGTGAGCTTGTCTGCGTTTAGCAGTTTTAAAATATAGAAGGAAATGTAAAGACAACATATACTTCATCCTCTTCCTCATCTTCATCCTTCCCATTCGCCCTCTAAATGTGCCAAATTATCATGAACTTCAATAGGTAACTTCAAGGACTGAAAGCTGAAACAATCATTTTGTCCTTGTAATTTAAAAACATTAAAATGAGATTATGCAGCAAGCAGAAAGACTCTACGGGACATAAAATAAAAGGATTTATTTATTTTCTTAGGTTTATGTTTATTCCAGATTATCATTGAGACTTCATTCAATAAAAGCATCTCAGTTTCCATTTGTCTGCTTGTTTGTACTAATAACAGTTGCAAGAATACTATAAATTTGATGTGAAATTTGATGTGTTTATTTTGCATTAATGAAGACGTGAAATGTGCACTTTATCAGATGATACTCAGATTAATATAAATCCTGAATGACTATAAAGCATTTTAATTAAGGTAAACAATTTGACTAATGACACCTGTGTATCAAAAAGAAATACATTACATACAGCAGTTTTTTTTTTTTTTTAGTATTGTTACTTCATTATTCTGATCCTTCAGAAATCTGATACATTCAAAGCAGCTTTACATATTTAATACTGCTGAACTGTTTTGACTACTTTTCTCTGAAGTGAGCTTGTATGAATCTCACAGTAGTCAGACAGATTTACAGTGAGCTGTCCTTAACCCCAATCTTCTCTCTGATGAATCTGTACAGGTCTTTTGGTGAACGATATTCACGAGCGTAGTGTCCACAGTAGTCCTTTAGCAACTTGTACAGTTTATCTGTTGAAAGAAGAAATTATCACAGTACTCAAAAATGTTACAGTTTAGTAATATTACCCTTGCTACGCATTTGTAGAGCAGCACTGAGTGCCCGTGGCTGTTGAATTTGGCTATTAAATCAAGCTATGAAAATACATTTTTAAAAAGATCAAATAAGTAACGTTCAAACGTTTGAGCTCATGCTCACCAAGGCTGCATATCAAATAAATGTTTTTGATATATTTTAAAATTGAATTTATTCTTTAAAATTATTATTTTTGTGGAAATCACAAGAGTCCTTGGACTCTTGAGTCTTTGCTAATTAAAAGTATCAATTAATTTTGAACGGTTGTGTATATCATCAACCTCAGAGCTCATAGTATGTCTAATAAGATCTATTTCTTTAGAAGAAAATGAACTGGATTTTTATTTGTGTAATCCTACTCTATTAATACAAGCATATTAGCCTACCTCCTCCTGTTTGTTTCAAATACAGTAAATGTACATACCCACGGTCACTCTGTTTTTGACCAGTATTTCATGCATTCTTTGCACTTCGTATGCAAGATGTTTATTGCCAAAGGTGAAGTAAGCCATGTCTCGTTCAGCCGCTGCGGCAGCCATCAACTGGATGAGAGCTTTTGAAGACAAACACATTCTGTTCTTTATATTTATCATAATCTATAGTGTTTGCGGTTCCTACAGATTAGTGGAGTGTGTGTGTTTTGTCTTTATTTACCTTTGAGTTTAGGATCCCCTTTGAAGGCTCCACAGCCCCAGTTGCCCGTTGCGATGGCTGTTTTCGGATGTCCGTGGAATCCCACAAATGCCTTTGAGAGTCACACATTATAAGCCTGAATAACCTTATGATAACAAATTCTTATCATAGCAAACTCCAATATTTTAGCATGTCAAAGCTAGTACCTTGTTGAGTTCTCGTGTTATATTTTCTTTGGTGTACTGCTCCTTCGGGCTCTTGAAGTCCAGAGCATCAATGGCAACAATCTGCCGATAACGTCTCTTCCAGGTGTCCCTATGAATAAATGTGCCACAATTTACACAATTTATTTAATCATAGCTGTAAAACCAATGTTTTTGAAAAATTCAACACTTGTGAATTTTGTGCATTTGTCATAGGTACCTACCGCTTTGTGTGATCACTGTATGGACCCACCCAAGAGAAGGTTTTGCTATAGCCAGAAGTGATGTTGTACATCTGAGGCCCTGATGAGACATTAGATATGAGATTATGATGAAGAAAATGTGACATATCCATCATCACAATCAGTCTGAGACTGATGAATGTTTTACTCATCTCACTCTCATGTTTTTTGAAATATGTTCATCAAATTTAAGATGTTATTTTCAGCAGTGTGTCAGCAAAGACATTACTGTATTTAAGTAATTACGTTTGTATGTACGTTCTATACTGAATGCAGGCATGAAATGTACTGATATTTCTGTGACTGTGGAACAGAACGACATTTGCATTTTGCATTTGGCAAATGCTTTTATCCAAAGAGACTTGCTTCACATTCAAGGTATACATTTTTAGATGAACTATCCTATACCTGACAGAAAGCTGTTTGTTTTTTAAGATACCTTTGTCTTTGTTAATTCCCCCAGCAGTACCTGTGATCTTTAGACACTCGTTATCAGCCAGTTTCTCTGTGAAGAGTCTGGCCACAATGAGCTCTGGACTCATGAGGAAGAGGATCTCCTCCTGAACGAGTCCTGACTTCAGCACTCCACCACCGATATATTTGCTGGCAAAGTCCACCTGTTCCAGACAACATGATGGACGTGAAACTTATCTGAAGAACAGGTACAAAACTGTGATGTTTAAATGAAACTGACCTGTAGCATCCCTCTGCCCTCTTCCTCAATGGATCCTTCCGAGGAGATGTGAAGGTTCTTCAGGGTTTCCTTCTGACTGAGTCGAACACAATCAGTAAGAGATGTGTATCAACTCCCTTTAGCCTATTAACCATGTAAACTAGTGCAACTTACTTATTCCAGTTGGGGAGATATGATGACGGAATGCAAATCCTTTCAAAAGTAACCAGTCCATCTGGTTTTGATGCTGAAGAAGTTAAAGGACATTTGTTACGCAAATCCAAAATAAATTATCCTTTGAAATATGTGCATGCGTTCAAATGTTTGGGTTCAGTATGTTTTGTTTTTTTAATAAACATTTATAGAGGGTATGCGAGTGACGTCACCGACGGTCGGAGTGACTGCGGTTACGCCCACTGAGTAGCAAAAACACTAAGTGGCAGCATTGGTGTTCAGCGTGAATGCCGCAAAAAACACACAAAACACATCTAAAACGGGAAAAAGCTTTGAGATTGACTGTACAAAGAGATTTGACAAGAAATCAGAGGTATATTTTTACAGACTGCCGAAAGCTACAGAACAGAGAAGCAAATGGATCGCTGCAATTCACAGAAACAACTGGACTCCAGGCAGCCAAATGTGGATTTGCAGTTATCATTTTGAGTCAATATGTTGAATTTTGGGGTAAAATCATACCCTATATATTGTATTGTTATATATTGTATTGACAACTCCTCAATTAAATATTTACCATCTTAAAAACATCCAATTATGCAGAATATAAGTAAACACTGACAAAAACTATACAAGTTTTAGGGCTGGACGATATATATAACATTGATACAAGTCATCATGTGGCTTTAGACCTACCTATATTGTATTTATATAAAAATGTATGTATTTCCATGGCGTCAAAATCAGCACATAATGTCAGGAAACACGATTCCTGGCTGCATTTCAATATCCATGGATCTTTGGTAAGTTGTAAGGAACACTTATATTTAGTCCAACCTTTAGTTTAATCTTATAATTGTTTGTTTTACTTGCGTTTTCGCAGTTTCCCCTATTAAATCTAGTAATGCAGCAGCTTTTTTGCCACTCAGTATGACTGAGGGGGAGTGTTCTGGCGGGAAAGTGACATCAGTGCATACCCTCTATTCAGCAAGGACAAATTCAATTGGTCAAAAGTGATTACTGTGTTTTTGATTGAATAAATTCAGCCTTGGTGAGCAGAAGAGACTTCTTTCAAAAACATTAAAAAAACTGGACTGACAAAGGTAAATTGAGTGTGTTCTCAGTACCTGAACTTTCATTTGTCACTGTGCTGAAGTAATGGAATATGGCTCTCAGTTTTTCTGCCTGTAGGGCTGTTTTTGTTGGGTCATTCCGGCTACCAAATAGGCTATAGCAAAAAATAAATAAATAACCGATACAATACCAGTATAATACAGTGGTGTCAGTCTAATGTGATCAGTGTAACACCTGCTGAAGTTAATGGTCGGGTAGTTGGCATATTCTGAACCAGGACTAGTGTTGTTCCTGTGAGGGAAGGTGCAGAAGAAGGCGTTTGCCAACAGACAGGAAATCTGCTGCTGAGACATTGTTATGGCCTGGTTCTGCTGCTGTCGCAGTAGAGGAATGGGCTAGAGACAAAGAGACAGACATTTTAAAAAATCTTGTTAACCAGTGCAAAAAGAAAAATTAATACATAATATATTTATTTCCTTTGGTTTCACTGATACATGATTTCCGTTGCATATCATATCAATATTTTTTTAACAGAACTTCCTAAAGACTGATGATTTTTCCCCATGACAAAATAAACTTACAAACTTTGTCTCAAACGGCAAAATCATACAGTGTGGACCAGGTTTTAGTAACGTTACTTTCAACTTTAAAGTTATACTAGTACTTCAGGATTCTTAATTATCACAAGTGTCTGTGGAAAGAAGGAACCAGTAACATACCCGTTTAATGAGACCAGGTAAATCAAGTGCCAGTTTGGCCATCTTTGGGATCACATGGAGATTACTGTCTATTTCGTGTACGTTCTGTAGAGCAATTGCACAAATCTGTCATCAATTTGTATTTTCACACTAAAATTGACCTTTCCTCTGATATGGAGAATGATTCACTAACCCGACCGTAATAATAAAGTGCATCAAATGTCCATTTGTCCTTGTTGCTGGAATTGTAAGACATTATTGCGGTCTACAAATAGACAAAAGACAGATGACAGGTCACATTATGATAAACACACCTCAGCTAGTGTAAAAGTCATTGTTTAGTGTTGCAGTACCTCAATATCCCCAATAGAGAAACTGCCTTTGGTGAGTCTGTTCAATGCTTGACGAGTGACGTCCCAGCGAGAGGGTGATGCATGGGACTTCTGGTGGGATGCAGGCTGTTGCTATGGGGAATAATAATATGAATGAATAATGAATACCCTACACCCTCTCTGTTTTCATAAGCTACTTGTTCAGTCAAGCTCTCGATATAGAAATGAAGATCTTTAGATAGATAGATTAAAAAGCATTGGTCATACTTACATACACATGTGGTAACTTCACATGGTTGGCATCCCAAACGTGTTTCCCTCCTTCATAAGGGACAATTACACCACTTTGGAAAAATGGTATCTGCTCAAACAAGCCAGTAACATGAATTATGACTGAATTAATATTCATAGCACACTTTATAGGGAAAGATTAGAATACAAGAGCTGAGGATGAAGTTGTATGATTCTTACATCTATCAGTATTGTATGTCCTATTGTGTGAATTGGCTGGTTGAGCTCTGTGCTGAAGTTTTCCATTGTCTTGAGGTTCTTGATGGGATATGATGGTCCCAGCTCTATCACAGGCTTTGGTCTTGTTCCTAAGCTAGAAACATCTGAAGTGTCCATAGGTTCACTTTGAGAGGGCTGGTTTGAGGCCCTGCTGTTTTCAGATGCACTATACGGTGGGTTTCGGACATTTTTGTATCTGTGCTCATCAGCATTCTCAACAGATTTGGTCGCTTTCTCTCTTCTCCCTTCACCTCCATTCTCACTAGATGTTGGCGGGTTTTTATCAATTTTTATTCTAGTCTCACTGGATGTGGTCTGGCCTGTGGTCTCTTTGCCTGTAGGATCAGCTGGTGAGCGCTGGTTTCTGGATTCTCCTCCTGATTGATTTAATTGATTGAAGCATCCCTTCACTTGATCGCTGTTGTTCTTTGACATCTAAGAACAAAATAAAACAAAAACATTAGAATCATTAAAAAAAAGCTTTAAACTCCTGGGTGCCACTGTCCACATACGAGGACATTATATTTTAGTGAATACATGTCACAGTTTTAAGTCTGGATGTCCTGTAAAGAGCACATTCGGGGCTTTTCAGAGATACCATTTGTTTTGAGGTTTCACCAGGAAAACAACTTCTCCTTGGTCTTCAAAAATGACTTTATGATCAAACTTAGCATTCTTATGGAAATATGATAATATTTTGTAGTTATCATTTAAATCTTACTAATTTTCAAATTGTTTGTTATAAATCAACATCTCAGGAAAATGTAATGGGGTTTCGAATCAAAATATGACTTTCAAAAATCCTGAAACCTAAAAATTAGTGAATGAAAAAGAAATCCCATTGTTTTTGCATATACATGTTGTGTCATGTCAACTGAGTCCTGGTGTCCACTACAGAGGACATAGAATAACATATGAATAAAATATAATTTTTATTAAAAATAATAATAATAATAATAATGTTTCATTTGTTTCTTATGCTCTAAACAATGTAATGACATGGAAAAAATACTAAATTCAAAAAACATTTTTCCCTGGGTCTTAGGAGGTTAAAAGTACATTATCGTTCTATTATATTACGTATGGTTTTTAAAAAAAATCAAACGTTAGAATAACTTTTAAAGTTCGATTTGCTACATTATTGACAATAGACAAAGAACCTTTTATGCCGCGAAATTTCGCTGAAATCGCGCTAACTAATGTGACCGCACCTTAACAGTCCTGCGAACGTTCACATGAGAGGAGGTAACCATAACAACAGTTCGTTAGTATGGGACTGTACGTCGCTAAAATAAAAAATAATTTTAATAAAATAATTCGCTTCATAATTCGCTTTACTTCGATTCGGATTTTCTAGTTAACTGTCGTTTTTAATATTTTGGTGATCGCCATGGTATATGGTATATATATTCAGAGGACGTAAAGGACAGGAATAACGTATTTATAAAGTACGTACGTAGTAATAACATTAGTATTAGTGTAAATCAAACTCACTTAACTCCGACATCTCGTCTTTTTCCTTTAAATCAATATTTAGTTATACACAATATATAGTGCTTTAATGTGTTTGATCTCTTTCACTTTCGATTGTGTCAACTGCGTGTAGTTACAGTCAAATGCGCTGTTGTTATAGGGACCACAAAACGTAACTTTCGAGAAGTTTTACAAATTATACAAGTGATACAGAACGTGCAGAAAATGGTAAATTACATCTACTCACTTGTTCGGCGGTAATAGCCCGTGTTGTTGACGTCCAGTGTGTGTAATTGCTTGTGATTACCTGTGGCAACAGAACGAAAGTGAATGGAATGAACCCTTGAGCTGGTGGTGTTCAGCGGCACTTCCTGAGAACTGCAGGACGCGAGCGGTGTCGAGATGCAGAAACACCACAACCATTTATTCATTATATTAATATTTTACTAATTTCATAGAGTTTCCTGGTCTAAACCGCTTCACAAAAGAGCCATTTTAGTAATGTCTCACCTTTCTTCACATGACTGTTGTCGTTCGTCCTCATTAACCATCAGATGACACGCACTGGTGGGCGGCGCTTGCTAAGGCACTATGGCTCGTGCTCGCACTTAAAGGGATAGTTCACCCAAAAATAAAAATTCTGTCATTAATTCCTCACCCTCATGTCGTTCCAAACCCGTAAGACCTTCGTTCATCTTTGGAACACAAATTAAGATATTTTTGATGAAATCCGAAAGCTCTCAGGCCCCTTCATAGACAGCAATTTAATTAACACTTTCAAGGTCCAGAAAGATATTAAAAACATTGTTAAAATAGTCCATCTGACTCCAGTGATTCAACCTTAATTTTATGAAGCAACGAGAATACTTTTCATCAGTCTCTGGCTGAATCCGAAATCGCCCCCTATACCCTTAAATAGGGCACTATTTGAGGGGACAGCCATTTGTAGTGGTGTCCGAAACCATAGTGGACGTTATTGAGTGCACTCATTCTATCCCATAATGCACCACAATAACGAGTGTACAGCCAATGTACACACAGGGGCTGTCCGAATTCGCTCACTTGTTTTCATTCACTCCTTCGAGTGAACTGTATTAGTGGACTAAAGTAGGAAATAGTGATTGAGGGTTTAGGGGGCGATATCGGATTCAGCCTCTATATATTTAAGCCCTCATGTTTGCCATGTGTCTTTGTCTAGTATTGTGTGTGTGTTTGTTCCCTGTCACTACCGTTGGTGAGGTCAAGTCTGTTCAAGTCAATTCTGTTCAATTCAAGTCCTTGTTTGTTTTGTTCACTGTAAATAAACTGCACATGGGTTCAACTGCAACTTGCCTCCAGTAGATCCGTGACAGAATACTAGACCAGTACAATGAACCCAGCAGTTGTTTGTCCGCTCAACCTCCACCAAGGTAATCGAGCCATCGAGGACTACGTTCAGGATTTTTGTGAACTTTATCATCTTGTTGGTTTTAATGATGTTGCCCTCAAGGACATTTTTAGATATGGGTTAAAAGAGCCCTTGAGCTCTGGACTGCCAGGGGGGAAAATTCACCTTTCCCTGACCCAATATATTGACCATGCTTCTGTTGAGTGGTTCCTCATTAACCGTCGAAGCTGTGGAGGAGCACCACAGTCCCACAGTGCCTGTCCACGTCCAGAGTCCAGCGACGTCTCCTGTCCACGACCAGAGTCCAGCGAGGGCTCCAGACCCTGACCAGAGTCCAGCGAAGTCTCCTGTCCACGACCAGAGTCCAGAGAGGGCTCCAGCCCGTGACCAGAGTCCAGAGAGGGCTCCAGCCTGTGACCAGAGTCCAGAGAGGGCTCCAGGCCCTGACCAGAGTCCAGAGAGGGCTCCAGGCCCTGACCAGAGTCCAGCAATGTCTCCTGTCCACGACCAGAGTCCAGCGAGGGCTCCAGGCCCTGACCAGAGTCCAGCGAGGGCTCCAGGCCCTGACCAGAGTCCAGCGAGGGCTCCAGGCCCTGACCAGAGTCCAGCGACATCTCCTGTCCACGTCCAGAGTCCAGCGAGGGCTCCAGCCCGTGACCAGAGTCCAGCGAGGGCTCCAGCCCGTGACCAGAGTCCAGAGAGGGCTCCAGGCCCTGACCAGCGTCCAGAGATGGCTCCAGGCCATGGCTTCCTGAACATTCTGCACCGCCATGGTCCCCTGAACTTCCTGCACCAACATGGCTTCCTGAGCTTCCTGCACCGCCATGGTCTCTTGAACTTCCTGCACCGCCATGGTCCCCTGAACTTTCTGCACCGCCATGGTCCCCTGAACTTCCTGCACCACCATGGCTTCCTGAACTTCCTGCACCACCATGGTCCCTTGAACTTCCTGCGCCTCCATGACTTCCTGAACTGCCTGCGCCGCCATGGCTTCCTGAACTACCAGGTTCGCCCATGCTCCACGGCCTGTCTCTGCCTTGCCAGGGTCCATGTCCTGTCCCCCTGCATGGGCCTGGCCCACCATCCCTCCCCTAAGACCACCCTCCTAGACTTTTGTTTGTTGTGTGGTGTTTTCTTGGGCATCAGGAGCCGCCCTTAGAGAGGGGAATCTGTAATGCCTAGTGTTTTGGTTTTGTTTCATGTTTCATGTTCTTATTTTGTTATGTTCAATGTCATGTTTCCTGTTGTCATATGATTCCATTGTGCCCTCATGTGATCATGTCATGTGCTTCCCTAGTCTCTTGTGTCATGTTGTCATTGGTTGATTTAGTCATGTGGGTTCTCAGTTCAGTTTTGTCATTGGTTCATTGTTTGATTGTTCACAGGTGTTCCTTGTTAGTCATCAGTCTCTGTGTATCTAAGCCCTCATGTTTGCCATGCGTCTTTGTCTAGTATTGTGTGTGTGTTTGTTCCCTGTCCTTGTAACCATTGTTGGTAAGTCCAAGTTAGCCAAGCCAAGCCAAGCCAAGTCAAGTCTTTGTTTTATGTTTGCTCATGTTTGGATGTAAATAAAGCTGCACTTGGGTTCTATCAACTTGCCTGCAGTGGACTATCATTACATTTAGTAGTTTTATATTGCAAATATATTGCAATATAAAATATTTTATATTGTAAGTTTTCTTTAAGTGAACTTAACAGCATACTTAGCTTACTATTTATAATATTATTTTTGGTATTTATTTAGGTATTCATTTTTATACTTGAAATATACTTTTAACTGTAAAGGTTTTTAAAGCTTTTTAAACCTTTTAACTCTTTCCCTGCCAGCGTTTTTTTTTTTGTGTTTTTTTTTTAGTTGCCAGCCAGCGCCACCATTTTCGATCATTTTCACAAAACTTTCATGGCATGGCCTCCAGAATATTTTTACTGTATGAAAATCTGAACATACAATGTATCAAAAGAAAGAAAAGAGCCTTTGCCTTTATACACACACACACTCATTCACACACACACATTATTCTAGCTTCATGCATTCTTTTTATATCAACACTTGTTATTTTTTTGTTTTTTCTTGCGCAAACAGCACTTGCGTTGCTTCATAAAATTGAGGATAGCCACTGAAGTCATGTGGATTACTTTAATGATGTTTTTACTACCTTTCTGTGGCTTGAAAGTGGCAGTTGCGTAGCTGTCAGTGGAAGGACAGAAAGCTCTCAGATTTCATTAAAAAGATCTTCATTTGTGGTCAGAAGATGAATGAAAGTCTTACGGGTTTGGAACAACATTAGTTGGAACAACTAACCCTTTAAGTATTTTACTTATACTGAATGTAGGCTCAAAGATACACTAGACAAGATTATTGACAAGACTATCAATATACTGTACAATATGAGGAGCAATTTATTTCCTTCTGACAGGACACCAAAGCCATATTATCAGCGTACATTATGAGCAAAAGATTAAAGATTACATACAGAGAACAACATAGGAAACAATACACATTCCTGCGCTACACCAAAATTTAAGACCAAGCAGTCATACATGATATTATTGACTCGCTGAGGCCAATCTTTTATTAATTCATTAATCCATAGAATCATCCAGCTACTAACACCTAAATCATAAATGCATTTTAAAAGACGAAACTGAACAGTATTAAATGTGGAAGAGCATAGGAGGTCCATAAAGAGAATTCTAAAATAAGCATTTGTTTCATATATATGATATTGAACTTTAAGAGAGTGAGTGAGGCATCCATTAGCCTGGCAGGCAAATTGCAAGCAATACATTAAGATTATTTGCAAAACTGTAAGAATCCTCATACTGTCAAACTGGTTTCTTTTGTCTGCCTATTATTATATTCAATCCCCTCCTCGCATCTCTTGCCAGATAAATAATTACCAAGGTAAATACCTCATTATTCTGATCCTTCAGAGTTCAGCTTTACATATTTAATACTGCTGAACTCTACTTCTAGTCAGTAGTCAGACAGATTTACAGTGAGCTGTCCTTAACCCCAATCTTCTCTCTGATGAATCTGTACAGGTCTTTTGGTGAACGATATTCATGAGCGTAGTGTCCACAGTAGTCCTTTAGTAACTTGTACAGTTTATTTGTTGAAAGAAGAAATTATCAGATATTGCTTCATATTCATGTTTACCTTCATATTCATGTTTAATTCTATTTTTTTCTTTCAAGATTTATAAAATGTTTAAGTAAAAAGTCATGAACCAAACTGGACTGGTGGATCACTCGATAGGATGGGTAGCGTACTTTTTTCCTGGGACTTTGGTTATTAAATTAAGGGTTTTTATTAAAAAACAACACTGACTTGTGATTTATACAGAAGCATACACCGATCAGGCATAACATTATGACTGTGTTGTTCCCCCTTTTGCTGCCAAAACAGCCCTGACCCATCGAGGCATGGACTCTACTAGACCCCTGAAGGTGTGCTGTGGTATCTGGCACAAAGATGTTAGCAGCAGATCCTTTAAGTCCTGTAAGTTACGAGGTGGGACCTCCATGGATCAGACTTGCTTGTTCAGCACATCCCACAGATACTCGATTGGATTGAGATTTGGGGAATTTGGAGGCCGAGTCAACACCTCAAACTCGTTGTGCTCCTCACACCATTCCTGAACCATTTTTGCTTTGTGGCAGGGCACATTATCCTGCTAAAAGAAGCCAAAGCCACCAGGGAATACCGTTTCCATGAAAGGGTGTGCATGGTCTGCAACAATGCTTAGGTAGGTGGTATGTGTCAAAGTAACATCTACATGGATGGCAGGACCCAAGGTTTCCCAGCAGAACATTGCCCAAAGCATCACATTGCCTCCGCCGGCTTTTCTTCTTCCCATAGTGCATCCTGGTGCCATGTGTTCCCCAGGTGAGTGACGCACACGCACCCGGCCATCCACATGATGTAAAAGACAACGTGATTCATCAGACCAGGCCACCTTCTTGCATTGCTCCGTGGTCCAGTTCTGATGCTCACATGCCCACTGTTGGCACTTTGGCGGTGGACAGGGGTCAGCATGGGCACCCTGACTGGTCTGCGGCTATGCAGCCCCATACGCAACAAACTGCGATGCACTGTGTATTCTGACACCTTTCTATCAGAACCAGCATTAACTTCTTGAGCAATTTGAACTACAGTAGCTCGTCTGTTTGATCAGACCACAAGGGGCCAGCCTTTGCTCCCCACATGCATCACTGAACCTTGGCCGCCCATGACCCTGTCGCCGGTTCACCACTGTTCCTTCCTTGGACCACTTTTGATAGATACTGACCACTGCAGACCGGGAACACCCCACAAGAGCTGCAGTTTTGGAGATGCTCTGACCCAGTTGTCTAGCCATCACAATTTGGCCCTTGTCAAACTCACTCAAATCCTTGCGCTTGCCCATTTTTCCTGCTTCTAAATATAAGCCTGTGTTGTTAACGTTCAGTGTTTATAACTTATTTCTTGTGATCAGTCCGAAACTATTTGTCACATCTAAAGAAAATACAGTTGGCATTCCTCACGTTAACCACAAGATGGCACCACACTCCAATTATTGTAACCTCATTCATTTACTTTTAAAAAACTTAGCTTAGCTGTTAAATTTGGTTATTCGCATTGACATTCAGCTCACTTAATATGAATGTCATGTTTGATTTGAACTAAGTGTGAATTTAAAATATTAAAACCCTCTGTATCTTGGTTGCTTTAGGGTTGTTCTAAAGTGATTTTAGGGATTTTCACAAAACTGCAGCTTCTAACCACTGCCCATTGTGTCTCAGTTAGGTCTGCATAATGTCTGTTGGACAAACCTGTGCTCACTGGTGCCTGAATCCCTCAGCGGGACGCCGTGGACAGAGATTCACCTCAGGCAAGAGGAACAACAGCTCTCTTTAAATGTGAAAAGCTCTCCCTGTTTGAGTCAGATGGTTGGTCCTTTCCTGAGGGTGTTTTTCTCCTGCACCCTCTGCTGTCTGACCCATCACATGATTGGCCTGCTGTCCTGAGCTGCAATCTCATTATCCCTGCTACTTCCACCATCACTTGCCCTAGAACCTCAAGCTCAACAACAGATAAATACATTGACTCACTAAGCTGAGTCTGACAACAACTAAATCTATTTTATAATATATTTACAGACATTATGTATCCTAAACATTGGCAAACCTAAAATATAATCAGTTTGCAAGCATCAATCACAGATATCTGTTTTTGAGAGCTCATATATCTTGGATGACATACTTTCTTCAAGCTTTCTCTGTTTTCGTCCTAATTAGGAGGGCTGTGGCATGATTGAGACAGACAGAATGTCCTCTTCAATCGCTGCCTCTGCTGCTGATGCGGCTGTTAATGTCTGTCTGAGTTATGGAACTGCATATGATCCAGCAGCTTTATACAACACACCGTGCCTTAGGTGACTTTACATTTCTAATATGACAACTGTAGTTTGATTGTTTGCCTTGTAACAACAAAGAGTGTGAGAGGAGGTTCCACAACAGGTGTGGAGTCTTTCAAAGAATGTCTGTTTTCTTGATTTATTCTGTATTTACAAAATCTTAAAACTACGATTAAACATATTTATACACAGTGGTTCAAAAGTTTGGGGTCAGTAAGATCTTTTATTAAGCAACATTTATTAATGTTACAAAAGATTATATTTCAAATAAATGCTGTTCTTTTGAACTCTATTCATCAAAGAATCTTCAAAACTTCATCAAATCTTAATTGACCCCAAACTTTTGAATGGTAGTATGTATATTAGTGCTGTCAAATTGATTAATCGCAAATAATCGCATCTAACATAAAAGATTAAAGTTTGTGTTTATATATGTGTGTGTATATATTATTATATTTATATGTACTGCATATATATGTGTGTGTGCATGTCTGTGTATATTTATGCATACACACTCATATATATATATATACACAAACTTATGTTAGATGCGATTAATCGTGATTAATCAATTTGACAGCACGAATATTTTTATTTGGTAACGCTTTATTTTACTGTGTCCTTGTTACATACATATGTTACATGTCCTTACCATAGTAATAACAGTAAATTGTGTATAATTACATGCAACCCTCAACCAAACCCTAATCCTACCCTAACCCTACAGTAAGTACATGTAGTTAATTAATATCACTCAGTACTTAAATAAAGTGTAACCATTTATTTATTTTATATATAAGGCGCAATAATATTCAAAATTAACAGGACAGGCTGGGTAGGAAAACTGACTACATAAACAACAGCAGAAGTGCGATTTACCAGCCAAACACATGGAACAAACATATATGTATATATAAATGTTATTTTACTATTAGCCATATTTCCAAGTGGCACAAATAAAATAGTTTGATTGGACACACAACCTCTGACATCAACAACAAAAAGTTGATACGCCTATTTATTTTATACTATTAGTTGCATTTTATTACTTGAACAGAGTGTGTGAGCCATTGAGACGCGCTGTTGCAGATGATGCAGACGAGTTTCTGATGTTTCAGAGAACAAGGGTGGAAAGAACAGCTTTTTCAAACCCGCTCCTGCCCCCTTTTTGCTGCCGACTGTTATTGTCGGTCAGCCACTTCCCAGGAATGTTCCTCTTCAGGCCAGGGAGAAGTCACTGCAATGGAATGCAGCGCGCGCCCCGCTAAACAACAATGTTGACTTAAAAAGGCCAGAAAATAGAATCGATCTGGATGCACGCGAGTCACGCTTAATTTGATGATTTCTTTGGAACGAAAATTAGAACCTAGACAAATAAGTGTTTAATTATCTCGTTTTAAACACAGCTGCATCCCAAACGCACATTAGAACATTGCGTAAAATGGTACCAGGTTGTGGATTTGTCAACCACGCTGCGTGTGAGAGGGAGGGGGCGTCTTTTTCAGCAGGCAGATTACTCTTTGTCTGTCGTTTTTGCTCATCCAATAGGAGCACAAAGACGGGCAGAGCTGGCAGAGTGGCATTCTAGCTCGCAATCCGCTTGGGCGGCCGTGCAGTGAGATTAGCCGGGGTCAGATTGATGCGGCGCGCCAAAACGCGCGATTTGACAGCGCTCATAAGGATCAATAGCCGAGTGCTGTTTGACCCTCATACAGTGGCGATGTGGTTCGCGAGCGTGTGCGGAACGAGGGGGTTGGTTGTTCTAGCCTGTGACATTGTTAAATGACTGCAGTAGATGGGGAGAGGGAGGGAGGAGAGAGAGGGGGGATGCAGCAGGTCGTGGGGGAGGGGAGCCTGTGGGAGGTGGCATTGACATCGATAGCGAGGAGAAAGATGAAAAAAAGGCAAAAGAATCTCAGCACCTGTTTCCAGGGCAACAGGGAGCTGCTGAGCATAAGTCTGACTTATCCGCCCCCCCCCCCCCCCCCTGCACTGGCCGCATGCAGTGATGCAGCCACTTCAAACTGACTAACACACACAAACTAATACAGACTCTGATTCTTTTCACTAGGTTTTTGAGCTTTAAGCTATAAAAATGTTACAGAAACCTCTGTACTTGAAGGAGTAGTTCAGCCATAAATTAAAATTCGCCCATTATTTACACTGCCTGTTGTCATTTTAAAGCATATTTTCATGTAACATTAAGCAGACAACTTTCTTCCATACAACAACAATTCACTGTGACCTCGTCTGTCAGTCTTATGAAGTAGTTTGACTGCTTTACAACAGATAAATCATGCGCTCCACCAAAATTCTCGAATATGTGATGTATGGATTCAGTACAAGTTTTGATTTCACTCTTAAAAATAAAGGTTCTTTATTGGCATCTGGTTCCATGAAGAATTGAGCTTTTCCGTTGTACTAAAGGTTCTTTACACTCTCAAAAATTAAGGTTCCAAAAGATTTTTTTCACATCGATGCCATAGAAGAACTACTTTGCGTTCCCCAAACAATCTTTAAGTGAAAAGTTCATAAAGGAACCTTTTTTTCTTAGTGTGAAAAACATTTTAATAAACTAAAGAATGTTCCCCTCCAGACGGTCACGTTTGACGTTACGTCGACGTCACCAACGAATTGGGATCCCAATACGTCAGTGACGTCGACGTAACGTCTCCGTTCCCTCCTTCAGGGAACGAGGGTTACATATGTAACCGAGACGTTTTTCCACTATAAAGAACCTTTTGTTCAATGCAAAGGTTCCATGGATCTTAAAGGTTAATTCTTCATGTAAATGATGATAAAATGTAAAAATTATTTAAAAAATTAAAGGTGCGGTCACATTACCGAAATATCAAGGGCAAAAAAGGACCATTCTATATTGTGAATAGTGTTGCAACTACATTTCGCTAGCAAAAAGTGCTCTGTTCATCACACAAAAGTCGTATGGACTCTTTCTGCAGTGCTTTTTGAGCATGATCACAATGAACATTTGGAAAACAGTTGCTTGAAGATGCTAAATAATGACAGAATTGTCATATTTTTGGGTGAACTACTGCTTTCAAACTTTTAAAGTCGGCATGAAACAGAAGTTGTGATTGTTCTTTTTTTTTCCCCTATTGTGACATATATCCGAGTGAAATGGCTTCTGAAATGAGAAAAATGTAGGGCGGGGCTTGATTTCGTCATTCAGGAATTGATTGAATCGTTGGAAGTTGGGCGTTGCTAACAAAATGGAGGCAGAAACGAGACAGACCGCAATTAGTCTTGCATAGCCAGACCTTCAGGTCTGGACTCTATCGCAGCTTTCATTGGTCAAGGACCACCCAAGAGGACTTGACTGACATGTAACGCAACCAATCACAGTTTGTTTTGTTCCACGTCATGTTTAGGAGCGTGAAAATGTAAAGTCGATGTCCCTGCAATAACAGACCGGTGTGCATCTATAAATTATTCATTCAAGAATGTTGTGCAAGTTTATTGCAACAATGGAGCCGCAAACTTCACATACTTGTGAAAATCCAGTGTTTAGTTGATCATGGTAAGCGCTCATTGTCACAGTTGTAAACACAACGGCGTTCTTCTTCCACGAGGGAGTTTGGCGTCACAGCATTTGTTTCCAGGCGGACCGTCAAAGAACGCAACACACACATCTCGCGGACATCCTGTAGAATTCAACCAATCAGATGACGACTTCGAAACTCCTGAAGTGTTTCCAGAAAAGTGTGCCATATGCATCAGAAGTTCAGCCAACGGTCTGTGGGCAAAGCACATGACAAGAAGAGAAGTCATTTTGAGGGAGGAAGGAAGGTTAACGTTTTTGATTAAAGATTATGAGGGCACATGAATTTTTAAAAAATAATGAAGTGCACAGATAAATCATTAAAATAAACACTACAATATTACATAAAAAATCAGAATGGTCAATTTTGATGTCATGGCGACTTTAAAGTTCCCCTATTATGCTATTTCAAAGGTTCCTAATTTTGTTTTGGTGTCTCATACAATAGATTTACACGCATCAAAGGTTAAAAAAACACTTTAATTTTCTCATAATACACATTGCACACCACCTCATTTTTCAAAGAGTCTGAAAATGGTTAGTTCGAAGACTCTGTCTCTCTAAGCCCCGCCTTTCTGAGAGCCTACTCTGCTCTGATTGGTCAGATGGCCGATTCTGTTGTGATTGATCTACCGCTTACATTGCATGTCGGAAACGAAACGGCCATTACTATATCTGAATTTCAGCTTTGGATCTTACTTCGCACTTGATACACAGTGAATCGAACAGTAACGATGCCGTCGGTTTTACCGTATCAATTCCAGTGTGAGTCGTCAGCCTTTGGATGCAGCAAAGTGGATTTGCTTTTGCAGCACAGAAAACAGCGTCTTCTTGACATGTCGACAACACAAACCAAACTCTTCCAGGCTACAACTACAGTGTTTGAGGGCGGGTCAAAGTAGACCTTGTTCGCAGACAGCCAATGAACAACATAGGCTGGCATTATGCAAATTTGTTACATTGTTACGTAGGTATGTAACAGAAAGTGAGACTGGAACTACTGACGACTTTCGGCAGTTCAGAATCGATTCTTTCTTTTAGGAGACAATAACTTTATTTGTCATGCGCTTTGATCTTTAAACCTTTTACATTCACAAACAGCTGTATTACACACTGCATGAAAGGTAATTTTCAAAAAAGCATAATAGGGGCACTTTAATAAAGGTGCAATCTACCAAACCTACACTGGACACACAAATAATGTGTTTTTCACGGTGTTGGGGTCCGTGTCCTCATTACCTGCTCATCTGACTGTCTTTGTCCTTTCTACCTCTGACAAAGAATATTCTGTACTGTTTCCCTACAGCTCTTCGTCTGGCCCCAAACCTCCAGACTAACGTTCAGTCATGCTCATCAAGACTGCAGATCTATTGTTCTTTCCTCAGCAGCTCCAGTCTAGCCCCAGCACTCTCACTCTCCCCCGCCTTCCCTCCATTCTCTCTGCTGGATAATTCCCATGATATGTTCTTGCCATTGGCGTGGGGCGTACCATTCTCAGCGAGGGGTGAGTACAAACCAAACAGGAGCTCTTTATACCTCCACACTGATTTATACAAACCTTTGCATTTTAAAATCATGCAGAGCTCCTATTCGCAGAGATGTCGGTGAAGCATGGCAAAAATATTAAGAAAGTTTGACATCTGTAGGACGCAAAATGTAACTCTCACCCCTCTGTTGCACAAACATAGTACGTCCCCATCCCCTCACGGCGTAGTAAAGTGCCTGTTTTATTGACTCAATGTCTTAAGGGCAGTTCTCTTCCCGTTTTTCTCGCAGTACCCTGCGAGATCTTAACAGGACAGGAATGAGAGAGGAATAACAATTATGTCACTGCATGAAAGCGAGCGCTTGATAAACTAACAAAATGGACGACGTGAGCGTTGCCTCTTTCAGAGATAACATCACAGAGAGCATCAGAACAAATGATAAACGTACAAATGTAGGGGCGAGAGAAAGCCAGGAAAGCAGATGAAAAATCAGGTTGATGAACACCGTCTGTCACTGTCACCTCATGCCCAGAAGCTGAATTCAAACCTTAACATGACACCATCTCTGCCAAACACAGCGCTGTTGACTGCTGCCAGATTGCAATACATCTGTTTCACAGTTAAACCACTGCTGTTCCTTTCTGCTGGACTTCTGCGCTCTGTCACAGAATTTACTTTTTCAATTCACATCCCTGCTCTTAGTGTGTGTGAATGATTCATCATGCATGTTATTCCAGTGAAAATAACATAATGAGATCATTAATGAAATAAAGCGTTGAATATGTGTTACATCTCTCACAAGGGAAAGTGCAGTTCACATCTAAGCATATTTGAGGGGTTGGGAATTTGAGTTTGCCCTTCTCTGACCTCTCTATTGTGAGTTGTGCAGCAGTCTGAACCAATCCTTTCACTGCCCGCTGCTTTTTAGAGGACAGCGGACACCACTGCTCTTCTAATTCATGATTCAAAGACACTTTGACTACCTGCCCATGTGAAAAACATGTCCCTGAACACATCGGTCCTCATTCATGAAACGCAAGGGGAAGGAATTTCTGTGTAAATTGTTTATAGATCCAACAATTTGACAATTTAAAATGCACATTTTGTTTTTTACAAATAATTTGCACAGACATTTGTTCTGTTTGTGTTTCATGAATAAGGCAAACTCTGATTAAATGATTGTGCTAATTAACTAATCAATCTGTAATTAGGTAATGATGTTTTGGTAACATAATTAAATTCTGTTCAAATGCTTGGGGTTGGTAAGATTTTTTATGTTTTTGAAAGAAGTAAATACAGGAATATTGTGAAATATTATTACAGTTTACAATTTTACATTTTCTATTTGAATATATTTTAAAATGTAATTTATTCCTGTGATGGATTACAATCATTACTCCAGTCTTCAGTGTCACATGATCCTTCAGAAATCATTCTAATATGCTGATTTTCTGCTCAAGAAACATTATTATCAATGTTGAAAACAATTGTGCTGCTTCATATTTTTGTGAAAACAATGATTTTTTTCAGAATTCTTTGATGAATGGAAAGTTCAAAAGAACAGCACTTATTTGAAACTGAAATCTTTTGCTTTTGATCAATTTTATGCATCCTTGCTGAATAAAAGTATTAATTTCTTTTAAATTAAAAAACTTACTGACCCCAAACTTTTAAACAGTAGTGAATATTACAGAATGATCTAATTATACAAACTGAGTAACTTCTTAAAGGGTAAATAACACACACAGTTTCTGCCAATCATATGTTAATATTGAGTACCTATAGTAGGATTGCATCCTTCATATCTCCGAAGAGTCTTTGTCTTTTATAAATATGATAAAACTATTCTCGATTCTTTCCGAGAACACCCGAGCTTGTGGAGGCGTGCAGTGGGTGGAGCTAAAGAGTCATGAGCGTGCGTGCGCGCACACACACACATCGCATTATCCCTGGCTAACTTTCGATTCACTATACGTTCATGTTGTTGACATTATATGCCCTTAACGCGCCGATTGCCAACAAAACAGACATTTGATGCAGTTTCGACTCATGACCGGGAACAAACAAACACACTTGCAGAACTCCGTTGCTGCTCCGGGAAAATAAACTGCATCTACGGTTTCCTTAAAGTTGGGTTATTTGGGAAGCTGAACAAGGTTATCTTTCCCTCACAACCAAAAACACACTTATTTAGTGACATTCTTGATTTCGTGGTCTAAAAACAAAATGCCAGCGCAGCCGAAGGCTTCCGTAACCCGAACAAAGCTTGTTGATGTGCGTGCTCTTGCTCTCGCTCTGGTTGATGTGCACGTGCTCATCCGGGAGAAGTGCCCATACAAGCAGTTCCGCCCTTTATGAAGTCATACAGGACCATACTTACACGCATACACAGCAATGGTGCGCCATTTTGGCTCAAGCATCTTCCACCCTCCCTAAAAATTCCTTTTATTAACACAACAATATGATCATCTAGGGCCATTCTCATGTCATATTCGCAGGGTTCATCTATCATAACTGGAATCTGGTCTGCTCTCTACCCTACAAATGTTTTTTAATAAAGTCAAATAAGTTATTTTAACCTCTCTACAATTTTTTTTATCCTTTTAATAGTATGCTTTTTATTTCTGTAATACACTCTGAAAGATCTTCTTGACATAAAAAAATATATAAATGTGTGATTCGTTAATTAAGAACTTATGGGGACTTTTCTGTAAAAAAAAAAAAAGTATAACAAAAAGACAAACATTAATTGAAATAAATCTGAAATAAAAAAAAACATAAATATTAGATGAAAAACATAAACTTAAAAACATAAAAGAGGAGTTTAATTTGAAAACTGAAATAAAAATTAATTAGATTAAAACAAAATTACAAATGCACATAACAAAATTACTTCAAACTTCAAATTAACTTAAAACATATATATATCAAAATTAAATATCTAATATTTAATTAATATATCACTATTAATTAAATAAAAAAATTCAAATTAAAAGGTAATTTAAAATATGAATAAATACTATAATAATATACAAATAAAATAACACTTCCTAATGATTTTTTAAAAAAGACATACTTAAAAAGGATATATTAAATTAGCTTTAAATGTTTCATATAGCCTCTTTAATGATGTGATATATTTAACATAGATTATTGTACAGGTGATTCTACAATGAAGGGCATTTTATATTCACCATCGAGCGCAGCACAATCGTCACCCTCCCCGGCCTCGTTCGTTCGATTCCTCGACGCTCCATTAATCGAGTCTCGCAATCGAGGGGAAGTCAGTCAGCTGGGGAGGGCGATGAGGGGGTGAGTGACAAAAAAAAGAGAGAAAGAAAGAAAGAACGAACGAACGAACGAAAGAAAGCAAGCAAGAAAGAGAAAAACTGCCTCTCTTTCTTCCGACAGAGCACCTCCATCCCCATGATCTCATGAATAAATTATAGCGACTCATTGTGCAACAGAGGGAGGAATGCAGTCGAGCAGACTCGCGCGCACACATACACACGCACGCGCGCGCAGGAGCAGCAGCAGAAGCAGAAGCAACACGAGAGCCACCGCGACTCTTTGGATTTACACAAAAACATTTCATTAAAACACACACATGCTGGGAGACTGCATGCTTTAGGCTGTTTTATTTCACAACCTATGGATCATATAAATAGAAATCCGTAAAGAACTGATACATTCGCAGATGATATGATCCAGTTTTAACGGTTTTAACGTAACGTTACTCGCACGGCTTCCGATTTCTGAGGTAACCTTAGATATCCAAGAAAAGACAGAAACGGCGTTTTAACATTTGGATAAACGGCTTTTATCCATTTTAACCCAGCGAGGATCGAACTAGATCCTCATCTCTTTTTTTTTGTGAACATTTCGAGAGGATTTTCTCACAAGGAAAGCCGAACACGGAATCAAATCCAGCCAACAGATCAACCTCGGGCAGCCGGAGTGGAAGGTGAGGACGGATCATTAGAGCTTTCAGTATGATCTCTTTCTTCGTATTATATTTTGCGATGTGATTTTGATTATTTTTGTATGTGTATATGTATGTAGTGATATTTAGTGTGATCCAAGACTCGAAGGGGTTAGCTCTCAATCATGCTTGGCGATTTGAATGGCCCTGTGCAGTCGTTTCCTGCTTTTCTTTACTTCTTTATTCCAGCTGTCAATTCAATAATCATGTGTCATATGTGTTGCCCCCTCAAATGATTAAATAGAGTAAGGATGGATCCATGCACATGAGCTTACAGTAGAAATGCTTCCTGCTAGACTCTAGAGTATGAATTGGGTGTTCAGTCAGGGTTAGATGTTTTAAATATTTTTAAAGGGCATTAAATGTGTGTTAAAAGAAAGAAATTAGACTATAAAATGCGGTGCATGCACTCAGTCAGGGTTGTAGTATCATCTGCTATATGATTCTACTTACATGCAATGTGGTTATTGTCTGAAATATGTGTGAAATGAGGAGCTAGACAGTGATCCTCAGTTTGAGCTGGTGCATTCTCAGCTTTTCTCAATGCAAACATGGATTTATGGTGGTTTTATGGTTTTAAATGGTTTTAAATGTGGCCAGCTCTGATCTGATGAGTGAAATGTGTGGCATTATATAGCACAGCTTTTATTAGATCAATCAGGATGCTGTTAAGTGAATTTCACAGCTAAATGCATTTGAGACATTAGTGTTGCCTGTCACAGTGATCACTTCATTGTGGCTCTTTGGTTGTAAGTTACTGATTTAAGTTGTTTGTTATGAATACCAACCTCTGAATTTAGTCATTAGAGACCACAGGATCTGCTCCAGGAGATGTTTTTACATGTTAGTATCGGGGTGTGTGTGAAACATACACGATCAAATGCTTTTTTTCCTTGTTTGAGCCGTCTTTTTTGGGATCTAATCTGAGACCGAGTTGCTCCACATACACGGGACAGCATGGGAGGGGGGTTTTGCCTGTCGCATCACAATACCTTTTGCATTAGCATCATGATAGAGCGCTCCACCCAGATGCTTTACATACTGGCAGCACACCTACAGGCAGGTTGGTGTAGCGGGAGCGTTTTAGGCCGGTAACTACACAGCAGGTGAGATGGACAGATGGTGAAGGTGGTGCACAGAACCTCAGCGCTGCCACAAACTCTGTGTTTGCGGGTCACAGACCAGGTAGGCGACAAATGCTGCGCTGCCCATCCCCAGGGGTCAAATGATGGCCACAGACATCCCTCTGCTGATTTTTCTATTTTTTTTAGCCCCTAATTTGCATGCGTTGTCTCACTCTAAAACACCATCGGTGATAGATCACTTAATTATGATAAGGACCCAAGCCATCTGCTATTCTGGACAAACAGCATACGGACTCTGACGTTCTTTGGATTTTTAAAAGAAATAATGACGACATTACTTATCGTCATGAATATTTAACTCTGAACGTTGCGTTGTCTTTATATGTGCCCTATGTGTTGAGGAAATGTTTACTAAAAGCACTTCTCGTCGTGATGAGTTAGTCAATAATTGATGGCAGGCCGGCCTCGGCAGTGTCAAGTAAAGCTTCAGTCCTGAAGATGAGTGTCATGGCTTTGTGCCGGCTCTCTCTGGGGATACAGGCCTAAGTCAAATATTATTAATTGTGCTCTGAGTTTGTTTGCGCTTCTGTGGTATTATCAGG